>JAJJWW010004799.1:0-121258 GCA_023531295.1 Papaver armeniacum
TTGATTTGCACCTACTTGTAGGCACTGCTATGTGTTTAATCATAATGAGAACTACTGTGGTCTAATAGCTAATATGGCATGGATAGCTGTTCCTGTCTTAAACCTTCAAGGAGTTGATCCATTTGATGAACAAGTTAATAATGATGATCTGGAAGCAAACAATGATGGTCAGAATCAACAAGAGAATGATGCTGATAATTCGGGAGAAAATAATGGTGAAGCGGAAATAATTATTAGAGCTGGAGGAGCTGATAATAGTGGAAATAATGGACAAGAAATTGTAGAAGAAGATAATGAAAGAGTGGAAGAAGTTGAAAGAACCAATACGCTTAATGGTGTTGTTCCAGCTGTTTACTCTTCTGAATTAAGCTTGGTTGATCAGAGAGCTAATAAGAGAAGAAGAGGAGAAGATATCATTTCTGATAATATGGATATGGACAACTACTCAAGAGAAATCAATATGGCCCTAAATAATTTTTCTGAGGAGGTTTATAAAGGCAAAGCTAAGATGGTGAAGGAGTTAGGGGAATCTTCAAATGTCACTAGGATTGATGATGATGCAACTATCTCGGAACAAGGAAATAATCTAGTGCATTGTTGTTTCTTCGTGGATGCGGAGACCTATGTTCCACATGCTAATCAGGTTCTTTTCAAATCTATAAATCTCTTCTCAAATTTTGCTTCTTGTGTTTATAATCTTTACACTTCTTACTTGAATTCTGTTTTGCCCTTAGTTACTAGTTTTCTTTATGTTAGTATTTCGATTTGTCCTTTGAAAATTGCTTGCTTCTTTATGACCTGCTTTTGCATTAAACATAAATATCTTGCTTCTTTCTTTATTTTCAAAATGAAATTATTGTCTTGGAATGTGCGAGGGATCGGAAAACCCCTTACAAAAAATCATCTAAAATATCTGCTCAAGAAACATAACCCTGATTTCATCTTTCTAGCTGAAACAAAGGCTCTACAAGATCGCATGAATGTGCTAGCTAGAAACCTAGGATTTCATGATTGGTTCGTTGTCCCTAGAATAGGTCTATCTGGTGGATTCATAATTGCTCGGCATAACAATGTTAAAGTGAAATGCATTGTCGATTTCTTTGATATCTGTTTCTTTGAAGTGCATGACTGCTTTAACAATTTTTGGAATGTTGTTTGCATGCATGGCTCCCTTAATGCTTTAGGAAAACAATCTCAGTGGGACAAAATTAATCATTTTTGTAGTCTAAAATCTAACTTTCCCTGGATTATCATAGGAGATTTGAATTTTATACTTCATATTAATGAAAAGCAAGGGGGAAATAATAACTTTAGTGTCAATAAATACATTCATGATAAAATCCAGAACCTAGGATTGATGGATCTTAGATTTCAGGGCATCCCTTTCACTTGGTCTAATAATAGAGATGGTCATGAAAATATTAAAGAACGCATTGATAGAGTTCTTGCCTCCTCTTGCTGGTCTAATTTGTATCCTAATGCGATTGTTAGTCATTTGCCTAGAGTTGGCTCTGACCACACTCCTATTCTACTAACTTGTAAGCCTCTAATTAATAATGGTTACAAACCTTTTAAAATAATTAGAACTTGGCTTAGCCATAAAAACTTCAGGAATCCGATTGCTACCAATCTGGGATTACAACATAAATGGTTCTTATGCTTATAAAACACAAGGAAAGCTTAAAAATCTTTCCTATATTCTATCAAAATGGAATAAAACTGTGTTTGGAAATATTTTCCATAACATTGATAAGCTTAATAAACAAATAGAATATCTGCATAATATTCATCCTTTGCCAATCTTAGAGATTAAAGAAGCGCAAAAAATCTTAACACTTGGTATGATAGAGAGACCGATTATTGGAATCATCTCTCTAAAGACAAATTTATTAAAAATTTTGATGAGAACACTCGCTTTCTTTCATCAAGTCGCTAACAATAGAAGAAGGATAAATCATATCCATTCGCTTAGAGATGAAACGGGACTTTGGATTGATAGTAATCACCAACTCCATAATTTGCTAATAAAACATTTCAAAAACATCAGTACTTCCACTAAAGCTAAACATCTAGATATCCTGGACAACCTCATTGAACCCTGCATTAATGATGTTGATAATAGAAGGTTAATTTTAATCCCTGATGAAAACGAAATTAAAAATACTCTATTTGAGATGAATCAATGGGGCTCAGCCTGGTCTAGGATGGTTACCCACCTGGATTCTTTAAAGAACACCTGGGATATTGTTAAAAGTGACATTATCAACCTTGTCCAGGATTTTTTCAAAAAAATATATTCTTAAGGATATGAACTATACTTACATTACTCTAATCCCTAAAGTCCAAAATCCTTCTACTCCTAACGATTTTCGCCTCTATTAGCCTTAGCAATGCTACTTATAAAATTATCTCTAAGATTTTAACAAACAGAATAAAACCTCTACTTAATAAACTTATTTCCCAAAACCAGTCGGCTTTTATTCCCTGGTCGCCAAATCACGAGATAACATAATTGTGGCACATGAAATTCTCCATTCTATGAAAATCTCGAAAAATAAAAATGGGAACATGGCTCTAAAATCGATCTTTCCAAAGCCTTTGATAGAATCGAATGGGATTTCATCAACAAGGCTCTTCTTGCATTTGTCCATGACCGACCGGTGTCGACTTATAATGCAATGTATAACCACAACTTCATTCTCTGTTCTTTTAAATGGGATTCCTAGTGAAAAATTTGTAGTGTCTAGGGGTCTCCGTCAAGGTGACCCACTATCCCCTTACCTTTTTATCATAGGAATGGAAGTTCTCTCTAAACTCCTTATGAAAGCTGAAAGAGATAATCAAATCTCTGGGATTAAGGTTACAAAAAATGCTCCTCCTGTCTCCCATTTGTTTTTTGCAGACGATTGCTTTCTTTTTTCAAAAGCCAATCTTCATGAAGCTAAAAATATTGTTAACATTCTCAGCTGTTTTGGTGAAATGTCTGGCCAAGTTATTAACTTTCAGAAATCTGGAATCTATTTTACTCCTAAAATTCATAATAAACATTGTAAAATAATCTCCAAAATTCTAAAGGTTAGAAAAATCAGTAAAAATGATAAATATCCTGGGACTCCCTTTCTTTGATATGAACAAAGTTAATAACTTTGAACCTTTGCTCAATAAATATTACGCTTCTCTGCAGGGTTGGATTGGCAAAATGTTCAATCATGCTGGTCGTACAGTTCTCATTAAAACTGTTCTTAGTGCTTACCCTAATCATCAAATGCAATGTCTTGCTTTTCCTAAACAAACCCTTGATAACCTTGACAAAATACAACGAGATTTCTGGTGGCAAAAGAAAAATAAGAAGAAATGTTATTACCCTAAAGCTTGGCCTAGTATCACTAAAGACATCAGGGAGGGAGGTTTAGGAATTAGAATCCCTCATAAGCATAACCTCGCTTTAATCACTAAGCTAGCTTGGAGATTAATCCATAATCAAGAACAGCTCTGGGCCAAAATTCTAAAACATAAATATTTCAAAAATGATAATCCTTTAAGAAAACACAGAAAGTATAGATCTTCCTGGATCTGGTCCAGTATAATGAAAGGATTAGAGGTTATTAAATCCAATAGTGTCTGGCAAGTTAATAACGGCATTGATATAAACATTTGGGATGATCTCTGGCTTCCTAAACAATCTATTCCCCTAACTCCTATCACTATAGATAATAATATTCCCATCTCAGTTAGTAATCTAATGAATAAAGATGGAAGTTGGAATATGAATATCATCACTAAATACATAAATCCCCCTTTTCACAATGCTATTAACTCTATCACCGTGGACAATACTAAGATCGATGAAATCGGGTGGAACTCTACTAATTCGGGAGAGCTTACTACGAAATCGCTTACAACTATCTCACTAAACTTAATTTTAATAAGAATGATGCCTCATTCTGGAAACAGATTTGGAATCTTAACATTATGTCTAAGGTTAACATGTTCTGTTGGAAAATTGTGTAGAATTATGCTCTTCCTTTAGGCCAAAAGATGTCGGCTTATGTGAAAGACTCTAACCGCTACGCCTACTGCGACAATAGTATTTTAGAAGATAGAAATGCATTTATTTGTGAAGCGTTTCTTTTACTAGAAAAATGCAGGATCTATTTGGTTTTAGCAACATTTACAATTTAAAATCCCACAAAGATATTCAATCTTGGTTTAAGTTTTGGATAAGGAAACGACAAAGAATTTAAAGCTTGATCATGATAAAATCTTTTTCATTATCGGTCAATTTGGAAATTTAGGAATAAGCGTTAACTATAACAATGTTATGCGATTGCCTCAAAATTTGTTTGAATCCATTACTTCTACCTATCGAATTATGTTAACACTACAAACAATCTTGCATGCCAAATGAAAAAAGAACATTACTGCGAGCAAGATCAATAACAGCATGAATAACGAGATCTTTTTGGTGGTTTATTTACTTTGATCGTCTTATATGGAAGATGACTTTACAATGGGTTATGCAATCTCTATAATGGATCACTCGGAAACAGGGAATCACTTTGCGGAAGGCGAGCGTAATTTGGGCTTCTGTCCCTTAGAAACGAAGCAAGCGGGAAGATGAGGCTCTTAGATGGACAAAGGACTTAAATCTCGGTAATGTTTGCCAATACTTGATTGTAAAACTTTGGTGAAGACGATAAATGGAGAACTAAGCCCGGAAGACCGGTCTTGGAGAGCTCGGAGAACGGCATCAATCGATGCAAAATTTTCTTTAAATACTTGTAATTCGGCTACTTTTTTGTATAAAGCTAGAAAATATTTAGACTTTGAAGATGAGCTTGCAAAAGGAGTAAAGAACTAGGGAAAATCTTCTCTTCTAAACGGAGAATTTGAACAGACATGAAAAAATCAACTTCCTAGAAAGGTCTAATCTCAGATTAGATCCTATATTATGTGATGTAAACATCCTCTCCTCTTATAAATAAATAAAAGTCTTCTTATCAAAAAAAAAAAAATATCCGCGACACAAATATGGCTCATGAACTAAATTTGTAACTCGAAATTCAATGCCAAATCTGTCTATTGGCCCAATAAATTGTTCAGGGCTCAAAATTAGCCCCTAACCCAAGTCAACCATTATGTTAGAAAATACGCCTACTTTACTCATAATCCGCTAGGTATTTATGGTGGGTTTGTTTGCGGAATTCATCGTTTCCAGGAATTTATAATCCCATGGGATTATAAATTATAGGAATCATGTAAATTCCTTGAGTGTTTGGTAACTCATAACTCAATATAAATTCCTAGGATTTATAGAGTTTTCTTGTATTAAAGTCTTTGTACCGTTTGGCATTACCCTCAAATCTTAAAATTGCATATATATGGGATTTAGAGTCTAAAAAAAGTGGGTCAATAAATCCCTTGATAAGTTTCCCAGCAAATCTTAGCGGGGAGGGATCGGACTTCATATGGAGGATTTCTTGGGAAAAGCCGAATCGCGGAAACGTGATTCGAAAGGATTCGGGCAACCAAACATACAGAGGGAAACGTAATTCCACCAAATCCCCTAGACCCATGAATTCCACCTTTAAAATTCTACATCCAAACCCACCGTTAGTGATTTTTTGGTGATCCAAAATAGACTTTGCAGCCTAAAACTTTTCTTGACACTTAAATTCTATATTGGGTGACCCAAAATTTACCATATGATTCGAACTACATCAAAACTAAAAATTTACCCACAATAATCTGGTAGAACTACACCTTTGACCTCTATTAATCTGGTAGAACATCCGCGAGTGTAACCAAAATTTTGCAAAATAGGTCCGTGTCGCATGCCTGAAAAATGAGTGTAAATACATGGTTGAAATCATCTACAGGATATGATGGTAGACTCGTGAAAAATAAACACCTCATGGTTTCGTGGTGTGGTTGGTTATCACGTCAGTCTAACACACTGAAGGTCTCCACTTCAAACCTTGGCGAAGCCAATTTTTTTTTTTTTTCTGAATATAAATCACAGTTTATTGCTGCTAGTATATGAAACAAGAGGTTCAAGATTAGATCCATACTGAAGCTGCTAGTATATGAAGTTGATCATAAAAGAATTCTTGCACCATAAACTAATAGGAAGTAATTGTCTCTATCGGCATGTCAATCAATTGACTCTTGGGTTTTGCTCTTTCATTATTTACCCCTTCATATATTGGCTGGCTGGCTGGCCAATGATGACAGAGTTGGCTGGCCAATGAAGAGTACTAGATAGCCATTGACAAAGTATTCCATACATTGAACCTAGACATACTATGCTATGCCTATAAAATGAAGACTTCCGGGCACTGACATAGTTTGGTTAAGGAGAATTAAATAAACACACCAATTCTTTCTTTCTTTCACTTAATTCTCTTTTCCAGTATTATCAGAAAAACCAGTAATGGCCGCTAAAATTATTAATGTTGGAGCACAAAATGAGGTTTTGAGGCAAAGAAATGAAGAGTTAGAAATACAAATAAAAAAGAGTTTGGAGAGACAAGAAAAAACGAGACGACAAGTTGAAAAAACTACACAAAGAATTAATGTAGTTGAAGAATCAGAGAAAAAGTTGAATTCTCAAGTTGGTGAAATAGAAGCTAAGGCTGTAGATCATGTACGTTTATATCAAGCTCAGATACGGTCTTTAAATGAACAGCTTGATCAGGCTCAAGCACTTCTTCAAACTTTTAATTCTACTTCGCCCAACCGTTTTTATAGAATCTAGTTATTACATCCAAAAAATAAAAAAAAATGTCAGGTTGATTATGTACTTGCTATTACTTCTTTATTTGAGTTTGCTCGTTTGTAAGTGTTTGATTTTGAGATGCAAGAGTGCACATGTGAGTTTGTGTAAATTATCTTGGAGGAGTGGTGAGAAATTGTTGGTTCCAAAATTTGGAGATTAATTAGTTTGAATCCGGTTATCTTTAACAAAATGATTTGTGAACCATCAGGGAAAAACCGGAGGTGGAGGGTTCAAGTTTTCCTAATGACCACTTTGCAGGTAGGTGCTCCAAAAGTTTGAACAATAATGCATAAATTGTTGTACTTTTTGATCGAAAAAGAGAATATATTAAAAGAGTAAAAGGATATACGAGAGAATTCTACCAAAGGTAGAAATAAGAAAGGAAAAAGCAGATATAAAAACAAGCAAAGAACTACATAAACATAGCACTGCCAATTAGCTAAAACCGTATGAAAAGTTCGGGAACTATGTGGCATAGCTGCTAGCTGCCCAAGAAATGATTGGAGATTTGGTTTCATAGATAAGATCATCGTCGGTTTTGAAGAGATGATTAACATCAAATCTTCTACAATTCCTTTCTTTCCCAAATAGCATTAACAATTGCACAGGTATCAAATCCCAAATGAAGTTGTACGAAGAAGAAAAGTGATTTGTTTTCCATGTTTACGCAAAGCTACGAACGTGCCGTACAACCCAAGACCAACTACAAGATGGTGTTAAGTTACACACATCTTATAAGAAATCTTACGGTGTAGGAACAAGTGGTCTTGTGATTCAAAAACCTCCCACAAAGTGCACAATCATTACGAATATTCATGCCTTTCGAATTAGCAAGTCTAAGATTTTCTGACTTACGAGTGAACTAAACTCCATAAAAAAAAACAGATCTTTTGGAGGAATTGCTAGATTCCCAAATGAAGCGAAGGGAAGTTAGACTCACCATGGTGTGCCACTATCGAGAGTATAAATTCTTGACGGAGAACACTGGGAGGGGTGTAAATTCCACCTCCTTGTATCGCAGGTCCATCCTTAGCCGGGAGGAGTGTCACCAATGGCTGAAATAAGTAATGCATACTCTTGAGCTTGATGTAAGTTAAGACTTCCTTTGAAGTCAAACTTCCAATTACCTTGAACGAAATCATGTCATCGATGCGGGCATTTTTGTTCTAGATAATTTGAACGAGATTAGGACAAACAATGGATAGAGATTGCGGTTCGCACCCGGCGGGTCATTCCGAGAATGTAATGGCTGTACCGGAGTGAAGGAATAAGGTTGAATGCTGGCTAATGAAGTTTGCGGCCTCTACTATTGCTCGCCAACAAGACACCCCATATGGTTGGCAAAACTTACCCGAATCCGGTTTGAAAACTCTTTTCCGTACTTGTCTTCAATAATCCCGATACCAAAGCTTATTTTTCTTTACGCCGTATCTCCAACACCACTTAGCTAACAAAGCTAAATTCATTAGTTTAGGTTGCACACACCTAGACCCCCTCTCTTTTTGTCGCACCTGACCGTATCCCAATTCACTAAATGGGAAAGTTTAGCACCTTCTTTATATTCCCAAAGAAAATTTCGCATCTTCTTTTCGAGGATCTTGATGATTTGAGATAGGGCCTTAAAGAGAGAAAAAGAATAAGTCGGGAGAGATGATAAAATACACTTCAAAAGAGCAAGCTTACATCCCTCGATAATGAAATGCGCCTCCAAAGCTGAAAGCCTTGACATCAAACTTCTCTATAATAGGATCCCAAATTCTTATGGGAGTCTAATATACTCCTCGGTTTCTAAAAAATAGGTTGGTTTGTGTGCAAATTTACACACAAACAAGCCTATTATTTAGAAACGGAGAAAAAGTACAATTTTAGAATTTAATTGTGGAGTTATTAACAACTGATACATTATTTTACAAAACAACTAAAAAATGTTATCGAGGGAGAAATTTCGGAAAACATACGCTAGAGAGGAACAAGGAGGACAAGCAAAATTGTGGGAATTATATAAATGTCCCTTCTTCTCATGGACTTCAAAAATACCCTTATCCTACAATAAAAATACCCTTCTCTATCCAAAGCCCATCAGGGATCCATTAAGATTTATGCAACATTACAAATTTACCCTCACCCTCATTCCAAATATATCTTTGATATACGGTTTTTAAAGAAATATTTTCTTTATTTTCATTTTTCGAATCTTGGAACTTCTCTCTGCTTGCTCTCTCGAAAATCTTAGCCACTATCACCATCGTTTCTCCACCTTTTTTGTTTTTGCCGCCGGTAACGATGATGGAGGGTATCGAATACGATACGAATGATTTTTCTTATTGATATGAACGATTTTTCTTATTGGATTTCAAATATCTCTACTTTTACTAGTTGATGATGGTGGTGGAGGAGGGTATTGATTCTTCATCGCGTCCGTTGTTGTTGATTACGATAATAATAGAGGTGAAGGTCGTGGCGGTGGTGAAGGAGGATATCAAATCTGTTTTCTTAGAAGAAGATGATGGTGGTGATGGGGAAGATACCAGATCTACAATGATGGTGGTGACGGCGATGGAGGAGGTGTATTTCAATCTATCAGTGTTTTATTAGTAGATGTCGGTGGTGGTGATGGTGGAGGAAGATACTAGATCTACAATGATGGTGGTGGTGGCGGCGATGAAGGAGGTATGTATTTCAATCTATCACTGTTCACCACTACTAAACATACAACATCTATTATTCAATTTATGATTTGTATTGATAAATGAGGTTTTGATTGCTGGGGAAATAATTTAGAGCGAATCTTGTATCTCTTGTTATAGAAGTATTACAAGATCTTGTTGATGTTTTTGTGCTTATCATCCATTCTAAGAAACTATAATTGATAGTTTTGTGTTTGTTTTTGTTTGGGGAGGGTGGGGGTTGTGGATTTTGTAGTAGTAGTGAGGGTGGTGGTGGTGGTGATGCGGCATTGGTTGTGTATCAACTCATGATGTTGATGCCTTTTTCAAACGGATCAACTACCGTTGTTGATCCCATTTATGAGATCAACTCATGTTGTTGACTATATTTTTTATGGGGTCAACTAATGTTTTCTATTGTTTGATGTGGTGATGGATGATGTTATAGCGGAGATGATGGTAGTGGTGGTTGTGAAGGTGGCTTGGTGGTGGCTTTTGTTGGGATGGTGGAGTCAACAATGGAGATTGACTTGTTTTGCAACTATTTTGCTTGGAGATTTGGGAACTACTACATTTGGGATTATGTATGTATCAATCTTTGAAATCACCAAAAATGCATGATATAATAATTTATGGGATCAACTCTTTGTTGATACCATTTTTATGGGATCAACTATTGTTGTTGATCCAATAAATGGGATCAACTCCTGTTGTTTACTCCATTTTTATGCGGTCAACTACTGTTGTTGACAGCATTTCCTTGGATTAGTATAATTATGCTTGTAGTTTAAATGCTTTGATTTTTTATAGATGTAAATTCTTCAAAATGTTGAATTTGTGGTGCAATGGTAGCATGGCGATTCCACGTGGATGATGCGTGTTCGACTCACGCCAAATTCACTCATTTGTATATGTCATTTTTGTATCAAACATTGGTTGTTAGAGCCATAAATGGTTGTTCGAGGTTATATTTTGCAATTGTCGTGATAACGATTTGGATTTGAGATTTTGATTCTTGCTCTAGCACGAAAGGGCTTGACGTGTTGAAGTTGATTCACTACAACTTTTTGCATCTTTTTTAGGTTTCATACTTGTTGGATGTTTCTTTTTTTTTAATGCTTTTTTGGTTTGGAGTTGTTATGTTTTGTAACGACATACATTCTGATTTGTTTTTATGAATGTTATTCTTGTGTTTCATAAGGATATGTCAGTTTGCAGGTTCCAGGTTTATTGGTTTTACGGGAAACATACTTATATAAATATGTTGATCTCATTTTTACGCGGGATCAACTTCCATTGTTGATCCCACTTAAAGGGATCGGCTTTGTTGTTGACCCATTCAGCTGGGCTCAACTTTGATTGTTGACACAATAAAAGAACTGGAATATGTATTAGTAAAGTTTTTTGAACTTTTATTTTTTTGGATCAACATCGGTTGTTGACGCCATATTTTGACGGCGGCGGCGGTGGCGGCGACGACGGTGGTGGCGGCGGTGGCGGAAACAACGGCAACAATGGTGACAACAATGATAATGGTGGTGGTGGTGGTGAAATACTAGTGGCGGTGGTGAAATATTAGTGGTGGTGGTGGATTGGTGGTGGTGGCGGTGCTGGTGGTGGTGGTAGTGGCTGTGAAATAAGAAAAAAAATTGTTAATGGATAAGGATAAAGTTTGTAAATGAAAATAATTATAAGTGAGGGTATTAAGGTAATCTATTTATTAATGAATAATGTTTTTAAATGATATGGGTATATTTATTGTTATATAAGGGTATATTTGTTGGATGTCAAAATTAGGGGTATTTAATTAATTTACCAAACAAAATTTGATCAAAAAAATAAAATAAAATAAAATAAAAAACCATTGTTAAAGTTAAAAACAAAAACAAAAAAATTAAAAAACAAAAGAGAACTAGCATGGTCCCCGACTCCCCAACATGTGCGGTAAATAATTGATTCATGTCGAATGTCTGATGCGTCCTAGTTTTCACCTAGTTCTGAACATAAAAAAAATGAATATACCCGTACTTATAAAGGATCTTGCTCTAAGGTCCCATCATTTCTATATCAGTTGCTCTCAAGTCTCAAATTATGTTTCTATTTCAAGTTAATATTTTTACTCCGGAGAAAATGAACCTTTCTTAAGATAGCCCATCTTAAACGACAACTTTTGCAGCAACGAGCCAAACCTGAATTCTAATGAACAATATTCCAATTACCTTAATAAGGTGAGCAATAGTTTGGATGGGTTAACAAGTCTGCAGGATCCAGGTTATTTGTGAATCGCAGAATCCAGCTTTGCTTGGATAAGGGTTGTAAAAAAAGGTCGATCTTGTGAAAAACAAATGTTATTCAATTGTAAGTATAAGGGATGCTAGTTGCCTCTATCGTGGGATGGTTGAGGATAAAATAAATGGAATTTTTGCACAATTGGGTTGTTGTTTGAGATATTTTTTCATTACAAAGGATATTTGTACTATTCTCAGTACAAATTGCAATCAAGATCCAGTGAGGATAGGTGAATCAGAGATAGACAGGGAACATTAGACGAGTTAAGAGAGGAGATTAGACGAATTGACAAGAAAAGATAAAGAAATCTGGTTCAGGTGAACACATCCGTAAAAGAAAAGAGTTCATTAACCATACATCGCCTCTCTCTCTCTCTCTATTACAGGTTAAATACCAACTAACCAGAAGCCCTAGAATCGACCATTCCAAGCTAAACACGCGGGCAAGATTCTGCTAAGCCAGTGACTCACTAAATGGACCAATAATAACAATTACAAAAGCACCCAGAATAGTGCTCAGGGAAACCACTGGTGAAGGGCTACCTCAATATAAGCTAGGTACATGACATTGCACCCCTCTTAAAGCTGATCCTTGTCCTCAAGGATCAAAGATGGAGAGTGAACAACCATGAATTTAGGGAAATGAGAAATTTGCAATATTGACCCGTCCACCCAAGTGGCATCCTATGGAGATGAGTTAGTCCACTGAATGAGCAGTTGCAACACTTCTCTGTTCTTCAGAGTAATTGTTCTGGTGTCCAAGATGCTCTCGGGTTGCATTATGATCTTCCTCGCATGATCTACTACAAGTAGAGATGGTGGAGGAAGGAGGCTTGACCAATTTGTTTCTTTTAATTGGGAGACATGAAAAGACTGGGTGAATTCGGCACTTTTTGGAAGGTCAAGCTTGTAAGCCAATGCTCCAATCTTCTGTGAGATAGTAAATGGTCCATAGTAATTGGCAGATAGCTTGAAGTTCTTGCGTAATGATACATGATGCTTGCCTATAAGGTTGTATCTTTAAGTAAACCTTGTCACCCACTTCAAAAAACTCTATCCACTCTTTTTGTCGAAAATAATTTCATTCTTTCTTGTGCCTTATGCAATGTTTCTTTGTGGACATCAAACACAACATCTGTTTCTTTAAGGTAGCTCTCTATGACTATTGAGGTGTATTTGTGGTGGATGGAAATGCTAGATGTGGTGGATTGTAACCATAGAGGGCCTTGAAAGGTGGCATCTTCAAACTGGTGTGGTAACTGGTGTTATACCACCATTCTGCCAAGGTCAGCCATTGGAACCACTTCTTTGGCAAATGACCTGTAACACACCTCAAGTAATTTTCTAGAAAAGCATTCACTCTCTCTGTCTGACCATCAGTTTGTGGGTGGTAAGTTGTACTTAAGCTCAGGTGAGTATCCATTGCCTTGAAGAGGTCCTGCCAAAAATTACTTGTGAACACCTTATCTCTGTCAGACACAATAGATGTTGGTAACCCATTCAACTTAAACACTTGGTCTAAGAAGACTTTGGCTACAGTGGCTACTATATAAGGATGTTGCAACCCAATAAAATAACTATATTTAGTCAGACTATCCACCACTACAAGTATGACGGTCTTTCTCTCACTCATTGGGATCCCTTCAATAAAATCCATGGTGATATGTTGCCATGCTTGGTCGAAGAGGGTAATGGTTGGAGCGGTCCTCCAGAAATTGATGATTCTTTGGCAAACATCACAAGAAGATACATAAGAGAGTACACCTTTCTTCATACCGACCCAATAAAGTAGCTTTTACCCTCATGTAGGTGGCTTTGAATTTACGAATGACCACCAAGAGTCAAGGCATGAACTGACTCTAAGATAGTAGTTCTGTGTTGTTGCCGCTTCCATACAATCTGTTCTTGTATCTCAGCACCTCATCAATATAAGTATAGTGCTCCTGAGATGTTGGTACTAAAATCAACTGAGAAATTAGTTGTTGTACCTTCCCATCTTGAGAGTAGTTGTTTACCAATTCATGAGTCCAGTGAGGCCTTGATAGTGCTAGTGTATTACAGCTAGCCTATGGATGCAGCCTCCTTGAGAGTGCATCTGCAACAATATTCTCTGCCCCCTTCTGGTACTTGATTTAATAATCAAAGCCAAATAATTTCATCAACCACCCTCGTCGAAATCTTTCGAGTGATTTTCTACTCCAGAAAATATTTAATACTTTGGTGGTCTGTTTGAATAATAAATTTTCCCCCTAGCAGATAGTGCCTCCACTTAGTCACTGCCATCACACCAGCCAATAATTCCTTCTCATAGGTAGAGAGAGCTATTGCTTTAGGCCCCAGTGGTTTGTTGTAATAAGCAATGGGCATACCTTTCTTGAGTCAAGACAGCTCCAATACAATTATTGCTTGCATCAGTCTCCACAGTGAACTGCTTGGTGAAGTCTGGTAGTGCTAGAATTGGAGTCTTGGTCATGGAAAGCTTCAATTGTTCAAAGGATTGAGTAGCTTCATATGTCCAAAGGAAGGAATTCTTCTTCAAAAGGTCAGTGAATGGCCTGCATATGGCTCCATAACCTTGGACAAATTTTCTGTAATACCCAATAAGACCAAGAAATCCCCTCAGCTCTTTGATGTTGCTGTGAAGTGGCCAATCCTTCATACTAGATATTTTGTTTGGATCAGCAGCTACTACATTTGTTGTGACAATGTGGCCCAAGTACTCTAGTTCCCTTTGGACAAAGCATCATTTAGATAGCTTGGCATATAACTGATGTTGCCTTAGTAAGGAGAACACAATGTGAAGGTGTTCTAGATGTTCTTGTAAAGATGAGTTGTAGACCAAAATGTCATTAAAAAAAAACTAGAAAAAACTTTCTCAAGTAAGGCTGAAATATCTCATTCATAAGGGCTTGAAATGTGGCTGGAGCATTTGTGAGCCCAAAGGGCATCACCTTGAACTCATAATGCCCTTGGTGGGTCCTGAAGGCAGTCTTGTAAATATTTGGTCCATAAACTCTAATCTGATATATCCGGCCCTGAGATTAATCTTTGAAAATATGAAGAACCCATGCAGCTCATCCAACAATTCATCAATAATGGGTATAGGAAACTTATCCTTATAGTAATTTCATTGAGCCTTCTATAATCTACACAGAATCTCCATGAATTTTCCTTCTTTTTGACTAATAATATTGGAGAGGCAAATGGATTGTGGCTGTTTTGTATAATTCCTGAGTGTAGCATCTCCTTAACCAATTGTTCAACAACTCCCATCTGTATGTAAGGGCATTTGTGTGGCCCGAGGTTGACTGGTTCTGATTTTGGTTTTAGTGGAATGGAGTGATCCAATCTTCTAGTAGGGGGTAGCTGTTTTGGCTCCTCAAATACATCTTGAAATTCTTGAATGAGTATTGTAATGGGTTCAGGGACTGTGGTTGGAATTTCAAAAAGGGATATTGAGGATAATTGGCCTATTAGCCCATGGGAGGTTTTAGACAAGAAATTTATAAAAGCATTGCAACTCATCATCTTCAGTGTTACCTTATCAGAGGTTCCTTGCAAAGTAATCTTCTTCCCTTGATAAATAAATGAAATGCATAATTTATAGAGGTTAAACATTACATCACCTAGCTTCCTTAGCCAGTCAACACCAAGCACCATGTCACACCCTCCTAAAGGTAGCATCCTTAATTAAGTCCTAAGAGAATTGGTGACCTTGCATTGTCCACTGAAGCTGAGAGCACATCCCGATGCGACAATTAAATGCTCCATTTGCTATAGTGACCAACATATGGTTTGTATGTCTATCTCGACACTTTAGAGCCTTAACTAGAGCACAATCAATAAAAAAATATGTGTGCTTCATGTGTCAATTAGGAATTGATATCTTGTTTTTTAATGGTACCTGGTATTCCAATTGTGTCTCCATTTACATTGCCAGTAAGATCATGAAGATATATCTCCATGTCAGATTCAACTGGAGATTCCACATCCTCTTCATAAACTTCTTCTTCTACCTCTTCAGAAGATTCTGGCTGCTCCACCTGTACCATGAATAATTGTTGTCTCTTATAGATATGGCATGGAGTGTACACCACATCACAGTTGTAACATAACCCCCTTTTCTCTCCTTGCTCTCATTTTCTCTTGGGTCAGCCTCTTTATGGGTGGTATGGGGGGAATGGATTGTGGGGTGGTATTACCAGATTTTGGTGTAAAGGGAGAAGAAACTGTAGTAGTGGTTTGAATTGGCTTAGGTGGAAATGGAGATGAGGTAGCCTGATATGGCCTATTATTGGTGAATGTATTTGTAAATGACCTCTGGAATGACCTTAAGGGTTTAGCATGTTGTACACATTTTTTCTCCTGCATCCTAGCCAGTGAGAAAGTTTGTAACAATGTATAAGGATGAAATATCAACACGAGTTTTTTAATTTCACCTTCAACCCTATTGATGATGAAACTCATTATAAAGTATTGCTCATTCAAATGGGGGGTTACTACTTAACATAAGTGCCTTGAGAGATTCAAACTGTTCAAAGTACTCCTCCACATTAGTAATTTGGCACACTTTATTAAATTTGCCTATGAAATTGTCATCCAATGGATTTTCAAATCTAGCACAAACTCCATCAGCTAATTCTCTCCAAGACAAAAAGGTTTTCCAATTTGAAAGTTAAGGAACCATTTATCAACTTTACCTTCTAAGTATATGGAAGCAACACTGACCTTCTGATTCTCCTCTGTGTTGTGGATATGGAAATATCTCTCACTTTTTTGTACCCATCCAAGATGATTTTCACCATCGAATCTAAGAAAATCGAGCTTTGGAGTACGCTGTTGTCTAACATTCGTTGTTTCACCTGTAAAAATATGACCAAATTGATTATTACCTCCTGGTGGTGTAAATCGGTCATACATGTATCTCCATTCTTGTGATGTGAAGAGCGGGAAGCTTGAATTAGCTACGCCATTTATTTGGATAGTAATTTCAACCGCTATTTGTCTTCTCTTGAAAGGCCTTCGAATCAGTTGATTGTTCATCCAATTGTTGACTCATCTTTGTTACTTTAGTGTCTAGATTGATAAACTTCTGTTGATTTTGTTTGTGAAAATCTGATAATTCTTTGATTGTAAATTTATTGGAACCCACGATTGAAGGAAGGAAACAGCTTTGATGCCAAATGTCTTGTTCTGAAATAAAAAGTGCAATCAAGATCGGTGAGGATAGGTGAATCAGGGAGATAAACAAGGAAGATTAGACGAGTTAGAGAGGACATTAGACGAATTGACAAGAAAAGATGAAGAAATCTGGTTCAGGTGAACACAGCCGTAAAAGAAAAGAGTTCATTAATCATACATCGCCTCTCTCTCTATTACATGTTAAATACCAACTAACCAGAAGCCCTAGAATCGACCATTCAAAGCTAAACACGCGGCAAACATCTGCTAAGCCAGCAGACTCACTAAATGGACCAATAATAAAAATTACAAAGGCACCCAATAGTGCTCAGGGGTACCCACTTCTAAGGGCTACTCTATATAATCTAGGTACATGACAAAGATCTCAAAATTAAATCCGGTTTCTCATGGATGCTCCGAATTCCTTTCATCATTAGTACTTTCTTATGTTTGTTACTACTTAGGATTCCCATCTCGCCTTATGTTTTAGTCTCAATCAGTTTATCCTAGCCTAAGGGGTGAAGGGCTACGACGGAGGAGTCATGTCCCCAGAAAAAATTCCTAGTGGTACGATATATTTCTTATGCACGTGGATAGGAAGAAGTTGCGTCTGCAAGAGGTGGTTGGCAGTAGAGGTAAGGGAAGATTTTATGAGTGTTAATGTCCCCGTAAGTATTAGGCATTTCGTCAACCATACTTTCTCCCCTTGCATGCCGAGTCGTTGAAGTAAAGGTTCAAAGATGTGGAGAGAACATCTACCATGTTTGAATTGATTTCCCAGGTGTATAAGGGAAGTTGATGTTGTTGGCATGTCAAAAGCTTGGTGAAGAGAATCCACTTGTTGCTGATCAAGCCTTAGATGATGAATAATGGTGGATTTTCATGTATTAATTTTCACACACCTTGAGATACTATATACTTGGACTAGAATGTTTGAGTTGATGAGTGTCTGTTGAAGCATTATATGTTATTAGAAGATCATCCGCATACATAATGTGTAGAATTTACGGGGATTTTGTGAGATGTGTAGTCCTCCCACGGTTTTTAGGCTTCCGGATATCCTAAGTTTGTCGAAATAATTCAGGTATAAATAGTAAACACATAGAAGAAAGTGGGTCTCCCTTCCTTATCCCTCTAGTTGAGTGATGTATACATTGTGATATGCCGTTGATGTTGTTTGAGTATGTGATCATTGAGATGCAAATCCAGTCGTACCTGTATCTCCATGTGATATCACATTGAGTATCCGTGATATGCCGTATAAATCGATTAAATTGCCGATCATCTCCATTGTTGTTATGTGAAGAGCGAGAAGCTTGAATTAGCTCGCCATTTGATTGGATAGTAATTTCAAAATCGCTATTTGTCTTCTCTTGAAAGGCCTTAGATCGTTGATTGTTCATCCAATTGTTGACTCATCTTTGTTACTTTAGTGTCTGCAGATCGATAAACTTCGTTGATTTTGTCATGGAAAATACGATAATTCTTTGATTGTAAATTTATTGGAACCCACGATTGAAGGAAGGAAAACTGACTTTGATGCCAAATGTCTTGTTCTCGGTAAAAATTGCAATCAAGATCAGTGAGGATAGGTGAATCGAGAGATAAACAAGGAAGATTAGACGAGTTAAGAGGAGATTAGGCGAATTGACAAGAAAAGATGAAGAAATGCAGTTAGGAGTGAACACAAGTAGTAAAAGAAAAGAGTTCATTAATCATACATCGCCTCTCTCTCTATTACATGTTAAATACCAACTAACCAGAAGCCCTAGAATCGACCATTCAAAGCTAAACACGCGGAATCATCTGCTAAGCCAGCAGACTCACTAAATGGACCAATAATAACAATTACAAAGGCACCCAGAATAGTGCTCAGGGCACCCACTTCTTAAGGGCTACCTCAATATAAGCTAGGTACATGACAGTATCCCAAATTAAATCCGGTTTCTCATGGATGCTCCGAATTCGTTTCATCATTAGTACTTTCTTATGTTTGTTACTACTTAGGATTCCCATCTCGCCTTATGTTTTAGTCTCGATGGTTTATCCTAGCCTAAGGGTGAAGGGCTACGACGGAGGAGTTATGTCCCCGAAAAAAATTCCTAGTGGTACGATATATTTCTTATGCACGTGGATAGGGAAGAAGTTGCGTCTGCAGTGAGTGGTTGCGGTAGAGGTAAGGGAAGATTTATGAGTGTTAATGTCCCCCGTAAGTATTAGGCATTTCGTCATCCATACTTTATGCTTGCATGCCAGTCGTTGAAGTAAAGGTTCAAAGATGTGGAGAGAACATCTACCATGTTTGAATTGATTTCCCAGGTGTATAAGGGAAGTTGATGTTGTTGGCATGTCAAAAGCTTGGTGAAGAGAAGCCACTTGTTGCTGATCAAGCCTTAGATGATGAATAATGGTGGATATTCATGTATTAATTTTCTTACCTGCCGAGATACTATACACTTGGACTAGAATGTTTGAGTTGATGAGTGTCTGTTGAAGCATTATATGTTATTAGAAGATCATCTGTATACATAATGTGTAGAATTTGCGGGGGATTTTTGTGAGATGTGTAGTCCTCCCACGGTTTTTTAGGCTTCCAGATATCCTAAGTTTGTCGAAATAATTCCCGTATAAATAGTAAACACATAGGAAGAAAGTGGGTCTCCCTTCCTTATCCCTCTAGTTGGAGTGATGTATCCGTGTGCTATGCCGTTGATGTTGATTGAGTATGTGATCATTGAGATGCAAAACATGATGTATTCTATAAAAATTGCTAGGAAACCTAACTTAGTAAAAGTTTTTCTAATAAAACCCTATTCATGCTATTGCAGGATTTCTAAATATCCATTTTGTGGGTTATTTGGGGGTTTTTGATGATGGTTGAAGATTTATTAATATGGTGAAAAAAAATCTCCAACGATTTTTATGTTATCATGAATAGGCATTTGGGATACAAAAGTGCTTTGATAAGGGATTATCGCGTGGTTGTACGCGGTTTACCAGTATTTTTTAGATGATTTTATAGGTTACATTGTAGAGTTATATATGTCTAAATTGTGACGGTTTGAATGGATGATCTATTTCTGGGATTAAAGTCAAGTTTTTGTGGTTCATGAGTAGGTGTCAAGGGAATTGAGAAAACAATGTATCATTTCTATCTGTTGTGTATGGGGTTGGTTTCCAATTTTTTTTTGAAAAACTTACTAGTGTATCCATCGGGACCGGAACACGCTTAGAGCCGACGGAGAATACGGCTTGCTTGATCTCTGCAGAAATTACTTCCTCTGTGAGCGAAGTGCATTGACATGACATTATCCTTGCGGTGATTGCTGCAAATATGCTCTCGTCTATCACTGTACTTGGTGCTATATATTGATCAGTGAAGTGATCAATTATTAGGACGATAATAACATCCCTATTTTTAATCCAATTGCTTTGTTGATCTTGGTGTTTCCATTTATTATTGCAACTTTGATGTATTATTTCTTTGGTGTGGAATAAAGTGGTGTTACGGGCACCCAATTGCAGCAATTGGATTTTAGATCTTTGATGCCAATAAGTTGCATGGTACTCAAGTAATGCCATGTGTTATGCCCGAGTTAGTTTTCTTGGATAGTCAATATGCCAAGACACTATCATTATGTGTAGCACATCCGTATCGTGCCATCTTGGTTTGATCAGTTGATTTCTTGATCATAAGTGGGGGGGTGGACGAAAGTTTTCTGTTCAAATTAGTCAGGGTTTCGCTAGTTGATATGATTTGTAACCGTAGATTCAACATGGGTTTGTATCATGAAGCGTGGCTCATGCCGAATCTACCACTTGTTGCGATTGCGGATGTGGTTACTTACCTGGGTGCTTGGATGACTAATAAGGGCATGAATACAACTTTGGCATTGTAGGATGATTTGTATATTATGGTTCTTTTTCCACACTAAACAAAGTCCTCGTATCCTACAAACATTAGGGATAGTAAAATAAATTTTGGTAGCTAAGGTTTCGGATGAGAAAATAAAGGTTGGTTTTGATAGAATAACTATATGGTAGATAAGGAACTCATTAATACATAATGTAATCTCACAGTTGCAGAAACAAAGGTAAAGTGCATTATCTTAGCCGACAAGAATATATGCAAGTATAGATAAAATAGAAAACGCTAACGTGCACTAGACAATCTAGCAAACATCTATCCTACACCTGAACCAATAGAAAAAAGACAACACATAATAGATGTAAAAAAAGTATAAACCAAAGGAAAAGCAGTTAAATAATTTTTAACTATTATTAGGTTTATGTAGTGACAACAAGCTTCGAAGATGTTGTGTTCGTTAGAGTATTGCTCGTTCGAACTCACAAGTGTTGTTATCTCAAGCTCGTTGTCAAATTTAGTTGATCAAAACTATATCTTGATTTCTAGTCTACATTTAGTCAAGTCTTGGATTAGGATGAAAGTGTGTAGTTGAGTACCAGACATCATTGCGTTCTACCGTATGAAGGCGAAGAACCAACCGAAGATTTTTGAGAACTTCACCAACAAAAGGTAGTGAAGATCGAGCCACCTATTACTCAAGTTTTCACCTTTCTATCTATGAGACTATGTCGCATGACTAGAGTGGACTTTTACATACACAACAAAAATTTCGAGTCAAGTTTATCTTGTTAATTATTTTAAATATGTATGACTAAGCTTAAGAGTATTTGTTCATACTTGATGAATTTGTTTAAGAACAATTTATTGTTCATGACCTAAATTATGATTCGAGTTAATCATTTGAAAACAGGTCAAACGATGATATGTGTCATTGATGTTATTCTAGAATGTTTCAAACTGATAATAAGAGAGATATAAAACTACTGTAAATCTGGATACAGGACAATACACGTACCAACTTACATACTGGCGCAACTTGCTATAGGTGCGGTCCACACTACATGTCTTAGGAATAGCTATAGTTCGACAACGACTTTTGGTACACATACCTAGCAGTATGCATACCTATAGCAAGTATGCATACCAAAAATATTTTGTGACCTCCTGAACCTATTTTGTTTTAAGGGTATACAAACCCGGTACACGTACCATGACAAAATAACTCATGAAATGGAATATAATACATGTACTTACCCAGTCGAATATTTTCGGATGCATCAAAATTATTTTTATGAGATAGTCGGTATCCGAACAAGTCTCCAAAAACACATCTAGACATATTTGATCACGTTATAACCTATGGTTGTGACTCAAGATTAAAGTCTTAAAGTGTTATATGAAAATGGTTAAGATTATAGTTCGTTTGGCTAGTTTTGCCTAACCCTACATGAACAAGTCATTGTACACGGTTCGGATACGGTTCATCCTAAGCAGTGTGTATATTTTGTTGTGTTAATCTCAAATCAAAGATTCATCTAATGGTGGATATTGATTGCTTGATTCCAAAGATACCTTAGCTTAAATCTAAAACAACCTTTGATTTTGAAAGTTTATATAAGGAGATCCTCAAGAAACTAGGATTTTTGAATCCCCGACACTTTTCTCGTGTGTCATAGTTGTAGTCGTCCTCTCCTTTAAACCTTTTTAGGTTTAACGACTAAAAAGACTTCGCTTAAGGATTCGTAAATCTGGGTCCGACTATCTTTATCTTGATAGTTCGTGTATTCTGATCTTACTACCGATTGTTGAGTCTCACTTCGATCAAGCAAGATAGGTAGAAATCACAAAGTTTCTTCATCTCAGACTTTATCATTCCATAAGTATATTCAAATCGGGTAGGTTTTACTTGTGAGGTGAATAATAATCTAGATTGCACTTTGGGAGTCGTAAGTCACGCATTTTGAGGTTTGCTAGACTTTGTCTATTGCAAACGATTTCCTATCTCACCCTGATCTTTGATCAAAACGGAAGTCACATATAGGCTTATCTGTGGGAGGCATTTGCGGTTTCCTCGTTAACAAAATTTCTAGTGTCTGTGTTATTTCTTTTTCCGCATTGTATTGTTTATATTTATAATTGAAATATCACTGGTTGTATGTAAATCAATCAAAGTAGATACGTCCATCTATATTCTTGGATACAAATTGATTGATCTTGGATATTGATCTTTGAAATCGTCCAAGAACTCTCACAACATAATCAGGTTCACGGACTTGTTTTGTAATGATCCGTCCCTCCACCGATACTGTCCCCACTTAGCCACTGCGGTTACCCGGCAGTGTGGGGTTTTCAATGGGCATCTGTGGTAATCAGTGACAAATTCCCGGGAGGTCACCCATCCCTGGATTACTCCCGGTCGAGCACCTTAGCGCAAAGTTTTACGCAACTCGGAGTCAATTGTGCTGAAAAGGCCTCGGTGTTAGGAAAGGACAAATCATTACTTATATTCCATTCGGCCAACCACTGCCGAATATCGAGGTATTACAATACCACCACCTTAAATTGGAGCCGTCCTCGGTTCCATTCGCCCAGCGCGTGACTTAGCCCAGCACGGCACAACACATTAGTTAAATGGGATGTGCTGGGTTTGACTAATTGGAACAGTAGCACAGCACATCACGCGGCACGGATAAGCACGTGGCCCAGACCAACACATCACGTTAAGAGAGCACGTTATAACATGTACAAATACACCATATAACAAGGCATAATACATCACATTTTTTTGTATATTTCACAAAAGAGTTACTATTCTAGCTAGTTTTTAACATTTTATGTTGGCTTATTTATAACAACACATATAATACCTTAATATTTGGAAAATATATTTCAATATCGTTGTTATAATGTCGTCACCTATATTTAACTAGAACATTAATTTACATGACAATAATCGAATTTTATATTTGATGAACTATTTTTTTTTATTGAATAAACTTGTTAATTTTACTTGAAATAATTTCAAATGATATGTTGTGTAATTAAATTCTTGTGATAATGTCCGACTTAATGTATACATTATGTGATTTCAAATTGTTTATAACACGTGTGCCGCCACGGCCTTACAACCGCACGTTTATTAGGTGTGATGTGCCCGTGGGCTGTGCTGTGCCTGGCTTTTGACTAGTAAAGCACAACACGACACAACACGTTTAAATCGTTGGCACAGCACAGCACGGCACATGGCACGTGAAGCACGCGACTTCGTGTGCCGGGATGTGCCGGGCCGGCACGTTTTACACCTCTAGGCGGATATGTTTAGATTATTGGAGTTGATTGTATTTCATTCGATTTTGCATACATAATTTTTTCCGTGAGATCTCCAGAAGTAGTCAAAAGCCATTTCAGTTTATGATGTTTAGGATAAGCATTCCTGTTACGGAACACTCTTATTTTACACATTCTTTTTGCAATAAGAGTCGGGAGCATTAAGAGAATCAAAGAAGTATTTCTATTTGCATAGTGGTGCTGTAAGTATAGGAATGTCTGAAATCAGTGTTGGCTTGAAGGCTTAATTTCTATATGTATGAGTGAAATTAATGTTATGGGTGAATTTTTTTGATTTTTATTAAACAAAAAGTTAATAGTGAAAAAATCTCGGCCTAGATTTGGACGAGTCAGGCGAGACAGACGAAATTCTTATTTAAATCTCCTTTCGGCGAGATTAACTAATGGGCTCGGAACAAAGAATTGTTAGGTTTTCGTAGTGGGTTCAAGTTAGGGAAATGAAAGTTGAATTTCAGGGATTGAGTTGAAATCGTGTGATCAGAAATGCTTTCTAATTACTGTTCTTGAAGTGTTGAGAGTCGTAGAATGCGGATTCTTGTGCAAATCTTCAACAAAGCCTACCACAGTTGGGTTGGTTGTCTTTGACAGGGGCGACTGCCTCTCCTATGACCAAAATTTGAGACCTGTTTTGAGGCATACTCAAATTAAGAGCCGAACCTATGTGTTTTTGAAATTTTGCCCAGGTTCGGCTGATAACTTTTCAGCAATTGGCTCGGTTCTGGTGAGGAAACGGTAAAGGGATAAGGTTTTGGAAGGACAGATGGCTGGATAGAGGGAGACTTCAAGATTTATTTCCGGCTATTTTCAAGGCGGCCAAGGCGAAAGACGCGTCAATAGCAGATATGATTGTGAACAGTAGATGGAATTGTGATTTCAGGAGGGCTTTGAATGCAAATGAGAGGCTAGAGTGGGACTTGCTTAGACGTGACTGCCCTGTTTCGGAATTGGTGGAAATTGAGGATGAAGTGAATATTTTGGAGAATTTTAGTGCTAAGAAGTGCTACGAGGTTTTGTCAGGTAACTATCCACCCTGCAATTTTGAATCTCATTTATGGAAGAGTTATATTCCAAACAAGGTAAGCTTCATCCTTTGGGCAAGTTTTTATGATTCCCTTCCTACTAGAGACATGTTAGTTCATCGTGGCATAAGCATTCAAAGTGATTTGTGTGTTTTTTGCAATGATGAATGTTGTAGATTAGAAAAAGAAGAAACTTAACACAGTAATTACGTGGTTCGGCAATAGCCTACGTCCACGGGAGAAGAAAGTGATTAGGTTTTCTTTATTATGCATCGATGGGGATACAGGGATTATATAGATTACATCACATCTATCAATAGTATGAAAACTTGAGAATATATGGAGTATATATTCTTCTTTGTAAGTACCAACCAAATATATGGAAGTAAAATCTAATCGAATATTTCTTCTCCATTCAACACTCCCCCTCAAGTTGGTGCGAAGATATCGATAGAGCCCAACTTGGACAGTATCCCTTGAAATTGTGCAGAAGGTAAACCTTTAGTGAAAACATCCGCAAGCTGCTGATGGCTACGAACAAAGGGAGTGCAAATTACTTTAGCTAACATCTTCTCTCTAACTAAGTGACAATCCACTTCAATGTGCTTCGTATGCTCATGAAAGACAGGATTAGAAGCAATATGCATCGCAGCCTGATTATCGCAAAACATCTTGGTTGGCTGAGATGAGAGGAATCCCAATTCTTTCAATAATGCCCGAAGCCAAACAATCTCGCATGTAGTTGATGCCATCGCCTCTATACTCGGCTTGGCGACTAGATCGAGAAACAACGTTTGTTTCTTACTTTTCCATGTGACCGGTTACCACCAAAGAAAATGCGGTACTGTTGTTGATTTGCGATCAATGGACATCACATAGTCGGCATCCAGTATCTTTGTTATACAATAACTAGAAACTGAATCATTTCCACTTTTACTCATCAGAACTCCTCTACCCGGAGAACCTTTTAAGTACTGTAAGATCCTAGTTACCGCATTCATGTGTTTAACCCTTGGGGCATGCATATAACGACTAACTAAACTTACTGACATATGATATATCGGGTCTAGTAATGGTAAGATAAATTAATTTTCCAACTAATCTTTGGTATGAACCTGCATCTTCTAGCAGATCACCATCGTTATCAAGCTTATTACCACTTTCAAGGAGTATCATGCAGGTTTACTCCCATTTTCCTGCTTTCCCGTAACAAGTCGAACATATTTTCTTTGATTAAGAAAATTCCCTTCTTTGAATAAGCCACTTATAGACCCAAGAAATACTTCAATATCCCTAAATCCTTGATAGCGAACTTAGAATGAAGCATGGCCTTAAGTTTCGAATTTCTTGTTCATTATCTCTGTTATGACAAGATCGTAGACATAAACTAAAACAATAGTGGTTCCAAGGTTACCTTTCTTTATAAACAAGGAGGGATCAGTGAGCTTCTCTTAAGCCCGCTTTAAACAAGAACTGAGCTCAACTTTGCATACCACGCACGCGGCGATTGCTTTAGCCCGTATATCGCCTTCTTTAGTTTACAAACCATATTGATGTTATTTTCTTGTGGATGCCCAGGTGGAATATCCATGTACACCTCTTCTTCAAGATCTCCATGCAAGAAAGCGTTCTTCACGTCCATTTGAAATAACTTCCAACCTTTATTTACTGCAAGAGACACAAGAACACGGAAAGTATTCATTTTTGCAACTGGTGCAAATGTTTCCTTATAGTCTTCCCCGTATGTTTGGGTGAATCCTCTAGCTACTAATCTCGCCTTATAACGCTCCACGGTTAAGTCGCTTTTGTGTTTGATTTTAAACACCCACAGAGCATCAAACAGTCTTCTTTCTGGTGGCAACTTGACAATACGGAATGTATCATTTTCATCTAAAGCTTGTAGTTCATTTTAATTGATGTCTTCCAAGCTGGAATCAATATGGCTTCATTAAAATTTTTAGGCTCTTGAAATGGATATAGCACTTAAAAAATGTAGAATGGGAAGAACCTATATGATCATAGGTTAAGTGTTTACGTATAGGATAAGCGGCGAATGATATGTGACAAAATCCTTATATTTTTCAGAGCTTTCTTTTGTCGATTGGAAGCCCTGTTGGTGGTACCACAATATCTTCTAGCCTTTGTAGGTTCGGGTTGTGCGGCACACTTTACGTAACCAAATCATCATCAGCATTATTATTTGAAGCTAAATTATGAACTACGTCATCTTGTGGAGCCAAAAATTCCTCAACTACGAAGTTATCTCTTTGGGCATCTTCTACAGTAGGTAACTCATTACCAATAATTGGAAGTGGTGCCAAATCACTGAAAGACTCCCCCTGGGCACGAATTCAGATTCACCTTGAAAATATGCCGTAGTTTCATCAAACACAACGTCACGAGAAATTGTAATTTTTCGAGTATTTGGATTGTAACAAATGTACCCTTTTTAGTCGAAGAATATCCAAAAACACACTCTTAACAGCTCGTGACTCAAGTTTGTCACGATCTTTACTTGTAAGTGCACATACCGGACGCATCCAAATACTCGAAGATGAGAAATATCTCGGCTCGTGATTTTTAATACCTCTAATGGAGAATGAAAATCCAAAATGCGGCTAGGAAGGCGATTGATCAAATATGTGGTGTCAAGGACCCATGCGACCAATATTTTTCGGGACATTCATTTCAATCATAAGAGCACGAGTTGTTTCCTGAATGTGGCGAAGTTTGCGTTCGAAACACCATTTGTTGAGACGTACCTACACAACTTGTTTGGTGAACGATGCCATGACTGCGAAGATAACCGGGTAAAAATCCCTTAACAAACTCGGTACCATTATCCGATCTAAAAGTTTTGACTTTAGCATCAAACTGATTTCTTATCATAAGATGAAAATCTTTAAAAACAGATGAAACTTCATTTTTAGATTTGAGTAAACATATCCATGTAGCACGAGACCAATCATCTATAAATATGACAAAATATATACGTATCATACGAATCAATTGGAGCAAGGACCCCATAAGTCCGAATGAATTAATTCAAAAGCCATTGAAGACAGAGACACGGAATTAGGAAATGGTAAACGAGATTGTTTAGAAAATTGGCAAACATCACAAACTTGCTTTTAGAACAAAAATTGAAGGAAAAATCCTAGACAAAATACGACCGGGAAGGATGTCCAAGCCGTTTATGAAAAATGTAACCACGATGAGAGCTTTTTTGGTTGAACACGCCTTGTCTTTGGAACTTAACAATTAGAGTCCATGAGAATATATGCCTTTACCAATTGTCTTCTTCGTCTTTCGATCTGAAAGATGACCGAAGTAGGGGTAAATGTAACATCACAATTAGGAAGAATTAGTGATTTTCCCTGCAGAGATAGTAGCCGAGTAGGAAAAGATGGAACAACAAGCGCATCGAAGGTGGACAATGAGAAAAAAGTTAACTTGCCCACTTCCTATCACGAGGCATTAGTTCCATTAGCAACGAAACATCTTGATGAGAACTAGGGATAAAATGATGAACCGACGAAGAATCATTAGCCATATGATCATTGCTCTGAGTCAATAATCCAAGTACTAAATTGGGAAATAGTCGAGGTGAGAAAAGAGAGTAAATTACACTGCAAAGATGAGTGGACTTTGGATCCGATTTATTACCCAACCGTTGGAAAAATTCTTTCGGTTGATTCATGGTAAATGAAGTACTATCAGCTACCGCGGCTCGAGAAGCCTTATTCTTTCGAAAGTAGCCTTAAGATGAGGATAAATCTCCCAACATCTATCTTTGTTTGTGCCCAGATTTGTTACAATGATCACAATGAAAAACTTCACGCTTACCCTTACCACGAAAGTTTTTCCTTTCTCTACAAACAAACGCTTTTTCTTATCATCTTTACGGGTTAAAAGAGCACTAGATTGACTACATCTACATCGATGGCCCTTTACAAATAGGGTTCATGACTTTCTTTCGTGTTTCTTCATGCTGCACGTTTGCACAAACACTAGATAAGCTTGGTAATTCAGCACTCATGAGAATATTGCTTCTAAGATATTCATATTACGGTTTGAGACCTAAGCACATCAAAGATTTTATCTTCTTCAACCCTTTTAAAAGGATTTGTGCATCGGTAGTGTGTGGACGATAAGAATCGAGTTCATCCCCTTTTTCTTTAAGTACCCATAATGTTGGTAAAGCTTTTCTCACCTTGTTAAACTTGACAATTTCACGTTTCAATTCAAACACACGAGCAGACATTATTTCGTAAACCGTAAAGGCTAGCAACGAGAACTCCACAGATCTTTCACGATTGAGGAGAAAGAAAAATTTCGCAATATGTGGTTCCATTGAGTGTAGAAGCCATGTTCTAACAAGTTGATCATCACCAACCCAATCTTCATATTTTGGATCTTTAACGGACAAACACTTTGTTCACTTATATATCGATTTTCTCTTACCTCCAAGAGCAAGAGCAAAGCTGACCCTTGACCAACTTACATAATTAACATCGTTCAAGAGAACGAGATGTTAACCTTAAACTAGTATTGTTATCAGATTGTGCCATCATAAAGAAAAAGAAAAAACAAATCAAGAGACTATTACTTGATTGTAGAAAAAAAAAATGGCAGGATCTTCTGAGATCCCTCGATACCATGTTGTAGATTAGAAAAGAAGAAACTTAACACAATAATTACGTGGTTGACAATAGCCTACGTCCACGGGAGAAGAAAGTGATTAGGTTTTCTTTATTATGCATCGATGGGGATACAGGGATTATATAGATTACATCATATCTATCAATAGTATGAAAACTGCAGAATATATGGAGTATATATTCTTACTGTAAGTACCAACCAAATATATGGAAGTAAAATCTAATCGAATATTTCTTCTCCATTCAACATGAAAAATAAACTTCTGATCATATGTTTCTACATTGTCTGTATTCTTTTGCATATGAGATTATTTTATCAAGGCTTTTAAGATTTCATGGCCGATGCCAAGAACTTTGTTACAAGTGTTTGAAGCTTGGTCTACCAATGTTCTAAATGGAAGGGGAAAGGAGGTATGGAAGATTATTCACGATGCTATTTGTTGGATATTATGGAAGGAGCGAAATGGGAGAGTCTTTGGTGGTCGTCGAGAAAAGTATTGCGGAGAATATTGACCTTGTTAAGCAACTTGTTGTCTTATGGTCTGTGACACCATGATTCTTTTAAATTTGTTCCTCCTAGTCTCATTTGGAGCAATTGGGAGACTCTCATGATGGAGTGATTTGCTTTGTAATCTGTTTTTCTGTTTTAATATAACCTTTTCTTCGGAAAAAAAAAAAACTTTTCAGCCGAACTTAGGCAAATGTATGCCTCAAAGCATTTGAGTATGCCTCAAAAGAGGTTTCCAAATTTTGACCAAAGTATCTTTCCATTTTCTTCTTTCTTATTAGAAAAATCTAGTTATTGTTCAAAACATTTATCGAAACACCAAACCCAACTGTTTGGTATGGCTTATTGGTTTGGTATAGGATGATTTGATATAACTTGACAAACGCGTCTTACGCTATAAACCTAAAATGCATTCTTCTTTTTCTTCTACATCCACTACGATGGTGCTCTTTTGTACGGCTGTAGTACCCCTTCTTTTTAATCAATGCATTCTTCTTTATCAATCAAAAAATAAATTGCAACCTTCAGGCATAAGTTTTCAGAATATTCTGAACATTAAAGTTTTTAAGGTTATAAAATTACATGTACAAATGTGATTAACTGATCTTCACATACTGTTATACAGGTAAGATTTTGAAAAATACAAGTAAGCAATCAAGTTCATTGCACTCAGTCCAACAAGAAGCCAGTAGAAGTAGTCAAGATGCGCTCGATTAAGGTTGTCAGAAAACCAACTAGACTGACCGCTAGCATTAGTAACCTTTTCAATGATAAATATAAGAAATCCACTTAAGAAATCCCCAATTCCGATGATGCTAAGGTAAAAGGCAATACCCATACTTCTCAACTCATTTGGAACCTGATCATAAAAGAATTCTTGCATACCAACAATGGTGAAAATCTCGGTCACGCCAATCAGTAAATATTGAGGAGCTAACCACCATAAACTTAAAGGAATTGTCTCTTTCGGCATGTCAATCAATCCAGAATCAAGAGCTATTTGAAGTCTTTTCTTCTCGACTACAGCCGCGACAACCATCGTTACCATAGACAGAAACATTCCAATACCAATTCTCTGAAGCATTGTTATGCCACTGGGTAAACTAGTCACTGAGCGTGCCAGAGGAACAAAAATGCGATCATAGATGGGAATCAAGAGACAGACAGATAAAGACATAACTGTCAAAAGCGATGCAGCTGGTATATGAATATCTGGTCCTATTGATCTGTCCATGGTATTGCCTTGTTTAATGAAGAAGGTTGTGGTTTGAGAAATCACTACTGCATACATCAAACATGTAATCCATATAGGGATCAGACGAAGTAGAACCTTTGCTTCTTCAACTTGATCAATGCTACATCTTATACTATTTTCCGTTGTACTAACATGGTCAACCGGTATCTCGATCAATGCTTTGTCTAAGAACCTGCACATTTGCCAAAAATACAGATAAAGTTAATGAACCAAGAAACAATGAAAACAGAACTTAACATAATCATGAGCAACTGCAATAACATAACAATATTCTCTAACTTTAAATGGTGAGCACCAGCGCGAATCTTATCGTTGGGCGTTTCGCTGATAGCAGCTAGAGATGAGTTGGTTCTCCAATTCTTTGCGGCCCTGGAAAATACTCGAAGTATTCCCAGTAATGGGTTTTGTTTATCTTGCTTCACACTAAAACGATAACTTTTAGTTCCAAGCAAGAAAACAAGAAGTGCTATTGCCATGAAAATGCATGGAATTCCAAATCCAAGAGTCCAATTTATGTTTTCTTGAACGTAAGTTAAGATTAAGAAAGAAATGCTACTACCAACACATTGCCCAAAAAACCACCAATTGAAAAATGAGCTTTTTGATGCGCATTCCTTCGGATTTCTCACATCAAACTGGTCTGCACCAAAAGCTTGTGCACAAGGTTTAAATCCAGCCTTCCCAACCGCTATTAAGTATAAAGAAGAGAAAAAGAAGATAACTTGCACAGAAACAGGCATACAAGAGTTCCCTGTAGTTTTCGCATCACTACTGTGAACACATTTATGTGGGCTTATAAGAGAAGGGAGCGCAACTGATAGAGTTAACAATCCAAGCCCCTGAATACAACCAATATTGTCACACTATATCAGCATCGATTCATGAATTGCCACAAAAATGTGTCCTGAATTTATACATTGTCTACACAGTCATCTTGTGTGCGCTAAAGTTGTAGGACCATTATGTTTATTTTCTGTGGATTACAAATTACTTTATCACTGTGTTTTAAAGGAGATCTATATGGCTGAGTAGTTTGAATGCATTAAGATAATAATTCAAAAATAAGGCAGCAACATTATATAGCTCTCATGTTAATGGTATTCAGAGCCCTAATTTAAGCTCAGAACCACAACGAAAACTACCAGCTGAGCTATTTGGCCTATTCAAGAATCATAATTTTGCAAAAGTAGATATAACTTTCATCTAAGTCTAGAATGCAAGGATATATATGCTAATAATGTTAAGTCATACGGATGTTCACTATGAGCAGCATCCACAATAATAGCATCCAAAAAAGCCAAATATGCCAAGCTATATTTAGCTTTAGCTTTGGCCGTTTGGCGAAACACACATTAGGAGAAAGTTCATATATAGCCAAGCTAGTTAGAATTATCACTTGACTTAGGACATTGTTTGTATGTCCGCCTGGCAAGAAAGCCGTTGTTTCAATATGCACTTGGATAAAATGTGCACCTCGCCAGACACGATTTTAACTTGCGGTTGGTACAGTCAGAGATTTTATTGGTTAGTTTGGCGAATCAATGAGTAGATTTCTGACTGATTTGTAGTAGAATGTCGCGATATATTACTACAAAATCAGTCATAAATCTGCTCTTTGATTCACAAACTAATCAACGGTTTTAATCTGCTCCAAGTCAAACTAGTTGGACATAAATTTCATTTTATTTGGTGATTTTCGAATCAAACATTACAAAGAACTAAATTTTTTCCCTAAATCACATCCCTTAATGTAATCCCACCAATTCATTTAAACCTAAATTGGTATCACTACTGTGAAAGCATTCGTGTGGACTTATAAGAGAAGGGAGCGCAACTGATAGAGTTAACAATCCAAGCCCCTGCATGCAACAGAATATCGTTACACTAAATCAGCATCAAAAAATGAGTCCTGAATTTTAGCAATGTCTACATGGTCATTTTAAGTGTTGTAGAGTTGTAGGACCATTATCTTTATCTTCTGTGGATTACTTCCTAACTGTATTTTGGACGAGATCTATATGGCCGAGTAGTTTGAATGCATTAAAACAAAATAGACAAATAAATTAAAAAGTGCAGCAACATTATATAGCTCTCATTTTAATGGTACTCATAACCAGAATCTAAGCTCACAAGCACAACCAAAACTACCAGCCTATTCAAGAATCATAATTTTTCAAAAGTAGACATAACTTTCATCTAAGTCAACAACGCAAGGGGTATACATGTTAATAATGTTAAGGTAAACGAATGTTCACCGACAACAGCATCCACAATGGTAGTGTCCAGAAAACCAAATGTGCCAAGCCTGCTTTAGCTACGACTTTTTGGCATGACACACACTGGGAGACGAATCATATATACCAAAGCATAGTTAGACTGATTGCCTGACTTTGGGCATTTTTGTATGGCCCGCCTGGCAAATAACACAGTGCAAACCTCACCAGACGCTATTTTAACCTGCCCTTGATACCGGCAGAGATTTTGTTGGTTAGCTTGGTGAATGCAAGACTAGATTGCCACTGATTTAAAGTAGACTGTGAGCATTTGTTAGCTCCTGACATTCTACGGCAAAATCGATCACAAATATACACTTTGATTCACCAAACTAACCAACAGATTTAAACTGAGCTCCACCACCAGCTCACATTCAATCTGAGATTTGCCAAAATTGGACATAATTTTCATCTTATATGGTGAATTTAGAGTCAAACATTGCAAAGAACTAAAATTCCCCCTAAATTACATCCCTTAATGCAATCCCACCAATTCATTTTGGCCTAATTTTGCAAATTAAAATCAGTTGAAAGAGAGAAAGATTAAACCACTTACCAGGATATAGATGAGAGAAGAGAAGAAGATGGTATGAAATCTCCCAAAATAAGAATCAGCAAGAAATCCTCCAAGAAGAGGAAGCATCCAAACAAATCCAGACCAAGTATTGATATTAGTTGCTGCTGCTACTGTTGATTGATTCAGTGGTGGACCGGTTAAATATGTAATCAGATTCGATGAAATTCCATAGTAAGCAATTGTTTCTCCTACTTCACATATAATTATATGTGATGCTGATTTCCATCCACCATATTTGTTTTCTGTACTTAAATTCACTTTCTCTCCTCTGTAATTCTCAACAATATCATCAACTGTGTCACTTGGTGTGGTGATGAGTAAAGGTTCATTGATTTGTTCTTCAATGGCAGAGCCTGATGAAACACCCATTTCTCTGTTGAGAAGGAAAGTGATTGTCTTGATCTTGATAAATGAGGTTTGAAGTTCATAGGGTGTGAGTGGTCACTGGTCAGAGGTTCAACTCCATATCTTCCAATATGGGCCATAACATATTGTTGGGCTTTTTCATGAGCGTGCGTAACATACCTTCCCACCCCTAGGACTGTCAATCCCAGTCCGAAGTCCGAGATCCGTTTTCGGAGAATTCAAGATCCTATAGGACTGCTTAAACGGATTTTCCGTCCTTATCGTAACGGAATCGGATGAGGCACCATCTATTTGGTTAAGTTCATATAGGTATGTACTAATTATTTTCCATCACCCATGTATCAGATGTCGAGAAGATTAACACAAACATCATTTTTTTTCTCTTCTGTATTTTTTATACACTTCTACATCTTTTCTTCTACTCTTTGACTGATTAACACATAAATCAGTGGAACAAATTAGGCTCTTCTGTTCTTCATCTCGTTAGACATTAACACAAATCAGGTATGAATCAATCATATCTATTTGTTCATATCAACCACTCAGAACCGTGATTAGAAAATTAGGGAAAAATTTTGGGTTTAGTTTTGAGTTCTTAAGATATGTGTGTGATCAGAAAATTGAGGTTTCTCTTCAAATTATGATTCAAGTCTTAGATTGTTCAATTTTGATGCAAATTCTTTTTTTTTTTTTTTTTTTTTTTGTATCTTAATTTCAATTTTGTTTGAACTTTTAATGTAGGAAAATGTCTCAAAAGGCATCCAATCAAGTTGGAACCTCAACGTCAAACACTCAATAAAATTCCTCACAATCATAATTACCAGAAAAAAAAAGTATTCCAGGATCAGCAATTACATCAACACTTGTGAGTAGGAGATTACCAGAACATTCGAATGATCCCATATCAACTTCTGAAGAAGAAGATGAGTACCTACTTGTATTTACTGCAAAGAAAAAACTGCGTACAACAAGGTAAAAAGTATGAATGAATTTATTAAGTATGTTACTACAAAGCTTGGAAAAACTGGGGTGAAGGAGGTTGTCATAGAAGGTATTTGCTCACATTATAAAATTGTAATTCAAAAGGAACTAGACGGTTGGATTCTCATCTAAAGATTTTCCCCAAGAAAGAAAAAAAATCAGCCAGAGCAAGATTTCTACTGGACTAAAAACAGCAGGTAACCAAGCAACTAAATTAGCTAATTTGAAGTATGATCCTGCAGTTACTAGGTTATGTCTTGTTAAAATGATTGCTAAGCATGATTATCCTCTTAACATGGTTGAGTATTTCTATTTGTAAGTCTCTGAACCCTGCTACTAATATAATGTATATGAATACAACTAGAGATAATTTGACGAAGTTTTATGCTAAAAAGAAAGAAGAACTGCAAGTAGAAATGGATAATTTGAACTATAAAATGTAGTCTTACAACTGATGTGTGGATTGCTAAACATGCTAAAGATGGTTATTGTTGTGTAACATGCCACTATATAGATGATGAATAGAAGTTGCATAAGAAAACATTAGCTTACATTTTAGTGCCATCACCACATACAGGAGATGTTCTCACAGAATTTTTCAAAAATTGCACTATGGAATGAAGTATAAATAGGAAATTATTTGCTTTAACTACTGATAATGCTCCTACAAATGGTGTTATAATGAGAAATCTGATTAGTTGGCTACAGGGTAAGGGTTGTGTGGTTCTTAGTAGGAAAATGTTTCACATGAGGTGTAGAAACCACATACTTTATTTAGTTGTATTAGATGGTATGAAAGTATCTACTGAGTTTGTAAAAGCAATTAGAGAGTGCGTTAAATATGTTAAGTTTTCACAAGCTAGGAAAGAGAGGTTTGCAATAACATTCTCACAATATAAGTTGTATGGAAAGTCTGTAAGTTTAGATGTGGACACAAGATGGAACTTGAAAAGACGAGGGTACCCAAATATACCTCAATCTAAAACTTTTCCACCTATAAGTCCTTTCTCCGAAAGTGATTGTCTATGAACTGAGCCGAGACAATACAAAAAATCGGTTCACACTTCGTGTGATTGTCTATGGATACGAGATCGAGACAATACAACAACGAAGTATGTTTACTTTATAAAAGGTTCGGACTTAACCAAACACAAAAGGATTACTTATCAAGTAAATAGGAATTAACGTTTGTGTATTTTACTTCTAATTATAATAAAAACAATTATAATTACGAAAATAGAAAAGTAAAAGACACAACAAGATTTTGTTAACGAGAAAACCACATATGCAGAAAAACCCCGGGACCTTGTCCAGAATTGAATACTCTCAGGATTAAGCCGCTTCGTATAGTTGAGACCAAGAAACTAAACCTATAGTTCACCTAGTTCCGTATGTATTCCCACGCCTCCAACTTATGAATAAGTCACGTACTTGGAACAATTCCTTTGGTTCATATTCCAAACAGTAAAGGAACAACAAATCTGTTTGGTAGCAACTCTTTTCATTCTAGTGATGTGAGTTCGACAAAGTCTCTTCTGTTTATCTCAATAAACTCCTTCGTCAGGTTCTTATATCTATCTTATTATCAACTACCGAAGTAATTGTTAAGATTTGCAATCAATACTTTTAATCACAAAGAATTGTATTGATGCCAATCTACACAGCTAATCAATCTAATCTACCACAAGGATAAACCGATTATAGTTGGATCCTCTATACCGAAACAAGTATTGTGCACACCAAAGATTATGAACCCCAAATCAGAAATCTTAAAAATATTCTTTGTCTTCAAATCTTCTTAGATCTTCAATAAATACCTGCACTTAATCAACTTGAATCTCTTATGATCAATCACGCACAGAACGGAGTTTGTTAACAATGGATTATCACAAGACGTCTTTAGATCTACAAATAATTTAAAGATCCCCGTCGAAAGTTCGATCTAGTTTGAGTGAATCTTATATAAAAAGAGAAGATTCTCAAGCATAAACAAACTAGGTGCAATCAAAGTTCAACCACCGTTAGTCAATCAAATCAATCGAAAACAAAAGATAAACTGCAATTATCTAGTTTCCCACCAACGGTACTAATAGAGCTTCTCAATCCCAAAGAAGACTTTAAAGCGAAGCTTGTTGTAAGAGATTTCGCCTAATTAGGTTACTCTCCTCTCCGAATAGGCGGCTTCACCAGTAACAACACAACTGAGATAGTTCTTGCTGTACGAAGGATGAGTTTGCTTGAAATGCAAACTTTCATATTTATAGACCAATGAAGTTTGGACACCAAGGAATTTTCAAAACCGAAAATATTCTCATGATATGCAATATATTCCAAATTCGGTTTCCATAATTCCTGGAAATGCTTTGTCCAAATAATGATCGAAAATCTCCAACTTGTAAATGCACATTACTAATTTTTATTTTCCTAAAATAAAATTAAAAACCTTAAATAAAAGATTCTCAATTTATTTTATTCGATCCGAGATTTTCTTCCTTTAGCTATTAAGGAATAACTTTGAACAATTAAGGATTAGCGTTACTGCACATGTTCAAAGTATGTCGACATCCTTACTTTGTAAGTCCTCTATCATACTTACAACTTTGAAACCGATTTGCCACACTTCCAAACAAGTTTAGAATTGGTTCATATGACTTTCAAGAACTATGTGATTGATCAAGAACACTCAATCACAAATCATGGGTTTCACGGTTCTACCAAAACAAGTTTTGGTTCTACCTCCATGGGAGTCTCTTTGTTGACCGCAATCGTAAGCGTCAAAAATAAATTTCACTTTCTTACTACTCAAAATATAAATATAGCAAGGGCAAGAAAGGATCGATCCCTGAGAGAGGTCTAGGTTGTCAAATTGTTATGGTTTCCTATATAAAACAGAGGATTTTACGATTGTGTAAATAAAAAAATAAACAAAAAGCAAATAAAGTACGCAAATCAAGAATGTGAAATATCGGATAAAGGTTTCATCTTCAATTGTAAACAAGTTTATGAATATATGAATAGAATTCGTATTTAATCTCGCTATCATCAAAAGCCACGAGAATACCTTATTGCAAGAATACTCCATAAATTTCAAAGTTCATCAACACACACATTAGATTTGCGTATGTGAATTCTACCTAAAGAATAACCTAACGCCTTGCGCTAATAAGAGTTCAATTCTAGGAGCATTAAGTTTGAAATAAGCTAATCGATGCAATTGTAATACATTGCGCAAACAATTCGAACAAAGGTCAATTTCTACATATGACTACGAGGATGTATCACTACAACCTAGAATCATATAATGCTACTCGTATTCAAGGTTATCGCTTGATGAAATCCCTAAAATAGCTATAGATATGGATGTGAGTTCAATCAATTCTAGACTCGACTAAACAAACATTCAATCATATTGCAATACTTCAATCATGCAATTATTATAACCAGTAGAAATCAAACGATAATATTGAGAGAAAACTAATTCATAAAAATCATAACTTGGTTGCAAAATCCAACTACATCTTCAACCAATAATAAAAACTTAGTTACTTGTGTTTTTGGAAATCATCATAGAAAGTTTAGAAGAACCTATCTGTGAAACCCTAGAACAAAAGTAGAAGTCTCCCTAATGGAGATATATCTTAGGTTTGAGAAAGACTTTTCTATTTATATGTTTCTTAAATTTCAATTTAGGTCAAACCTTCTCAAAACCCATCTCCAAGTGGTCCACCAAGCCCATGTGTGAAAATAAGTCTCTGGAAATTTTGGATCCAAGAGTGGCATAGGAATTGTTGACGTCATCGTGGGAATCCGGTCACGGTAGCCGAATCCGGCCGGAAAAAATGTCTCCGCACTGAACCATCGAAACTATCACCAAGTAATTTTGCACTTCCGGTAGCTCCACTTTGCTTCTCTGCCGGTCCACACATTCACAAAAACCATTTTAGCCAAAACTTCTTACCTTGCGAAAACACACCCAAAAAAGCGTGAGTAGCTCATATGTCCGGCCATAAATTCTTGCATCCGACTCATACCCCCTCGCGATTCACCGAAATATTGCGATTCATACTTTAACTTCCGAAATCCATTTCTAGGAACTATGCTCACCGCGCGCCATTTTCACTCGTTTCGCACAATTTCTGGACTTGGTTTCTTGCCATTACTTGTCACCGTAATTTCACATCCATGGCAGCAAGCCAACATCCATTCCCTTCTCGACTTCTTTCCATTGCATCCATCCTTGCACCTCAACCATCATCTCGGTCTTCCACCATTTTAATTGCCATTGTTATTTGCTATACCAAACCACGACTACGGCACCATCAATACCGGCTCGGGCCATTCACTCAAAGTGCTGAGTTCATCAATTGCGAGCAATGCTTTCCCGTTCAAAGCCACCCAGAATCCACTCCTCATTCTCATCGATGCACTGAAACTCAACCTAGCTTCATTTACGGCTTAAAACACCAATATCATGCCCTTAACCAAAGACATATCCTAACTTGAATCACACCTTGTAACCTAGATTTGCTCCATCCACTTCTTGTGCACCACTACCAAATTCGGTTAACACCCATAAGCACTTACACTACGAACCACCAACAGGTCTTCTTCATAAAACCAACAATCGAGCCATGGCGGACTTCCATTTCCATATGTAATCCCATTTCACTGCGGCTCGTACCAACTTGTACCCATTCAAACTCGGACCACTTCCATTCAATCCTTCGCATAACTAACATCTCCATATTAGCATCACCAATAGCTCCTAACCCATTGTAAACATCTCGGTCCCTCGACTCCAATACCTCTGTCAAACCAAGAGCTCAACTCTTTCAATTCGACACTAGTTCAAACCATCTCTCCTTGTTTCGATTGCGACTCTATCAGTTCATCGTCTTGCCAAGCCATTGCACTAACATGTCATCACTTGAACCGCCCGGCGCCATAGCATGTATCCCATCAACAACGGCATAATCTGCCCAAGTGGCTCAAAGCTCGAACCATACCATCAATGCGGCTCCTGTTAACCTCCTTACCAATCATGGCAGACCACACAATTATCAACCAACTCCTCCGGCGATCCTTGTCAATCATCGGTCACCTTTTGTTCACGACTCGGCTTCACAACCACATCTCATAGTCATATGCTCACTGCTTTTATTCATTCACAACAGACACGACTCTCTGGGATGATGTTAGGGCAACAAGCTTGACCAATCCATTGCAGCCTTCAACTTCATCTTTCTGTCTTCTTAATCATCAATCACTAGCAGCTCATACTCCTTGATCTTTGCTCATTCCTATTCTGCCTTTGCTTCCTTGCATACCACGGACATCACCGGCTCGAACTCCACAGTGTAATCCAGCGACAAACTAGCTCCGAACTTGCGTGTTATTCCTTGGTGACCGCGACAAGGAAGGCTGTTCGATCCAGTTTGAATCGTTGTACTTAAAACCATTCCCCCCGTATTCCATCTGCAAGCAACTCCACTTGAGGCCATACTTCCCCAATGCCAAAATCATAACTCAACCCCTATCGACTTCTATCTCACAAAGCATCACCAAACAATTCAACCAACTTCTCCACTTGACTTTGCTTCCACATCATGGCGACTACTCAATACTTCAAGCGAATCTTAACTCAAACAACTTACCCGAAAGCATTTAACTTGAACTCTGTTTTACAACCTTTTCCCCCTCCAAATCCGGTTTTCAACTTTGTTCCCATCTGAGACTTCCACCGAGATGCAACCATTTCGGTTCTTCTCCTGTGTTGATGTTGAGATGAACTAGTGGTTGAGGACTTTCCACAAACACATTATCTACAAGCGATATCATGATTTTAATTCTGTTGATTCCGAGCCCATACACCTCTCCTTCCCTCCTCGAAATTCACATTACCCATTCATTCAAAACACTTGAACTCAAAATCTTCATCAATTCTCTCCGTTCATCATCAAATATCAATGGCAGCGGCTTGTGTTCCTTCTCGGAATTTCCAGTGATAAACCAAACAAACCAAAACGATCCCTGGTTCGTATTCTTACTTCAAATCTTGTCCTAACCCATTGAGCATATCACGAATCATGGCCGGTAGGCGCGGGACTTGGTGCACATAAGAAGAAACTTGACACAAAAACTTAGGTTGTGAAGCGAGAATAACTCTCAACCAAGTTCTCGGGTACAAGCTTATAGGAAGGAGATGCCCCTTAACGAGTTGTAGTCTACACTTAAAAATCCTCATTCACTATCAATCTCCGAGACCGACAGTTCATCTCTGTCTGCGGCCTGCCTGAGTAATTATCTTTGTCTGTCTTTAACGATCAGTGATGTCTCACTTTTGCGACAACTTTAACTTGCTTCGAGATGCTTCTAACTTTCTCATACGAGATCGGAATAACCTCGTTCTTTCGCCTTTCCCTTCGTCTTTTCGTCCTCTTCAAAGTGATACAAAGAAATTCCGGATTTGAGCGAGTTCCACTTCTTTTTGCTCCAATGACTCCAAAACACCTAATACACTCAAACTCACACATAAGATACATAATTCACACGAAAAATAGCAAAGAAAGCATAAACTCTTCATAGAAAATACGGTGTATTCTACACCTATCAACTGTGCATAGTCACAGTAGATTTCCAAAAATTCGGTTGACTAGGTACTAGGATCGGTTCCCCACATATATATGGTATCTAACTTGTGCTTGCTGCACATGTCCATAGGATTGGTTCCCCTTTGCCTAAAAACATGTTGCACATGTCCATAGGATCGGTTCCCCTTTCTGCTAAAAACTTGCTGCACCTCATACAAGGATCGATTCCCCTTTGTGATGTGTTGCACCTCTTACTAGGATCGGTTCCCTTTACCCAGAGTCAATCATATACAAATTCACAAAATCGATCATACCATCTCTGGTGATTACTTAAGATCGGTTTCACTAATAAAAATCATACCAATACAAAAGTTAGGCCTTTGTGAATAGTTTTACCAAGAATATAAACAAGTCATGAACGGTTATACTAATCACACATATTGGTTGTTCACAAGATATGCAATGAATAACAATACCAATAATGCCTGGCGATTTCCTTTTCGATTCACAAAACAAGTTTATGAATTTACTTCCTTAAAACAAATGTAAAACATTGTTTCCTAGGATGAAATCTTCACCTTACTCCCATAAATAATCACAATAGCATTCAAACGATTATGTTGATGTCTTATCTATAAAGTTTAATGGTTAAGCAATAAAGCTCGTATTGTATTCCTTAATACTATGTCTAACTAGAGTGTCATTCATGCTTCGCAATTTTGTTTTCAATATGCACGACTTGAAAGATACGTTAGGGAATGAAACAGTTCAAGTCAAATATCACTAACCCCAAGTGGAAGGATGATGTTGTTGTTGTAGCTCCTTACTTCTTCACTTATTCAAGTCTTCGCAATACTTGTAATGTCTCATATCATAATACTTTCAAGCTAACCTATACAAAGTTGACTCTAGTACATAATCAAGCGACTCTTAAAATGAGTTTTGGCTCACTAAAATATGACAACCAAACTTGACATTCCAACGCTTGGTGGGTTCAACCGAGCTATGCTCTAACAATCTCCCCCTTTGACAATTTTAGTGACAAAATTCTTACATCATATGGATAAACAAATTACAAGAATTCATTACACATACGCTTGATTCCCGAATTCAACAACACAATAACTCTGTATACATTCAATCCATAAATGCCGCTGTTGACATTATAATAATAAAGCTAATACTCCCCCTAAAGGTAATATAGGTAGATTTTATAAATCCACACGTCTTTGTTATTCCCTTGTAGTCCATATTCTACAAGTATCATATGATATGTTACTCCCCCTTATTCTATGCTTTTACTCTTTCGTTAGATAAACAATTAAAGCACAATTGTCCTTTCCCTTATTGATACCAATCAATATAAATCAATACCAGTATCACTTGTTTACTCCATATATTTCTCCCCCTTTTTGTCACAAAATGACAAAGAAACAAAAAAAATAAAGGACAAACCGGAAAGGATCTTACAAATCTCAAAATAGACTTGCAATCTATAGAGTTAAGCACGAGGGTTCCACACACCATTTTTGATAACCAATATCAAAACCGAAACTACAAAGTAATTATGTTTTGATATGTTATCAAGGAAACAATTGCCCGAAGCAATTTTCCCTAATATTTTAGCAAACCAAAAATCAACTAAGCACTTTAGTTCCTTTGCTAAACCGATTGTACAAATACAATCGCTTGTTCGATAAGACCAAAATAAAGATAACTCTATTTTTCTCATCGGGTTCTAGTTTTCCATATAACTTAGACCTTTAAATTTTAAATAAGACAAGTACTAGGTTAGTTAACTAGAATTTTTGTTAAGGCATTCGATTAGACTTGAATAACCAGAAACCTCCACTTTGATAAGTCTAACTAAGATCATAATTAACTTAGTTTCTCTTATCCAAGAATCGAATTGGACTAAACAATTCATCCCTTAAACCTTTTCTTTCGTTAAGCCATAAACAATTCATACAAACAAAAATAAATCAACTTGCATAATTATTCACCTCAACCGGAAGCAATTGAAACAACATAGACATTAAAGCACCGCAATTGCACCGAATTTTTGTAAGCCTAAACAATTGATACCACACAATAAAGCAAGATAACAATAGTTTTTTTTAACCGGAACCAATTGAATCACACGCACATCCATACACACATAATGGAATAAAACATCAATTGTACCGAAATTTTGTTAAGCAAAAGAAATAAATATATGAAATAAAATCAGGCTTTTCTTAAACAGGAAAACGATTAACTAACAAACTCGTTACCTCAAATTTCGCATCCTCTTCTCTAATATGTTTGCATCTTCTTCCGGGGAGAATTGATATCGAAGTATCATTATGTTGTCATCCTTATGCAAAGCGTAGTTGCGGGAAATCCCACACTACACCCCTTACTCGGTTTTGCTTAATTAATCCATTGAAAGATGTGTGATCAAGAATATTTATTAATTGATTCCATGAAATGTTTACACAAGACAATAGAATTACACTTGAAAATTAAAGCGCTCTTAAACTTTCTCTCTCCTAATGACTTGCTTCACAATTCAAAAAGCTCCTCCAGTCCAACGGACTCACTTAGCCCTTTATATAGGGTAATACATAGTGGATGAATGACTAAGCTATCCTTTATTTTAAAGGGAATGTCTCGCGAAGTGTCGCAAATGCACGAATATTGATTCTCGCGACACTTCTTAGTCCTCGCCAGGTTTCATGTCTTCCAATTGTCTTGTTTGTCGTTATTCATCGCGTCGTTTATTTTAGCTCCCTGCGACTCCCTCGCGACACCGTCGTTTATTAATCCCGCGAATCTTGTCCGTTGCGATATTATGATCCTACATCTTGCCTCTTTTTCCTTGAATATTGCTTGAAGAGCGATTTTAAGGAAAAATTCATTGTTGTAATAATCCTTGGTTTTAATTGGTGAAGGAACGAGCGAAAGAATACTTTCCTTGAAAAGTACGTACTTGCCTCTATTCTTTTAGCGAAGTTCGAAGCTTCTTTGTAGTGTATATATGAAGTTAGTCTCCTGTCTCTCCTTACATCTCTCTGCGAGGGAGAGAATGTCATGAGAATCAATATTTTTGATTTGCGCGACTACTTATCTTTATCTGTTTCACTACGTACTATTACCTGATTTTGACTATTAAAGTCTTTTCTTGACACGTTTCTTCCAACCGTTTATTCTCGACCGTTCGTGTCTCTTCTCGCATTAAATGCCCTCGTTTTTCTCAAGAATCTTTTTTGATTTCTCTATATATAGCTTTCTTTTCCTCCTCTTTTCTTCCTTTAGTTTCTCTCTGCAACTTTCCTTGACTCCCTCCTTCCGCAATTTGCGCCTACTCTTGTAAATCTTTTCTTCATCCCTCCTAACGCCGATCCTAATCTCCAACCTCCCATCCATTCCCATACGATAATGGCTTTCATTAGTCGTGCATACAAATCTTCTTTTGATGAAGTTCAACGAAGTTGCTCGAAGGGTTTTACTCTATCAATCATTCCGATCTAGAATCTTCATCTATTCTTTCGCAAAGTTGTTTTACGATCATCAATGTGATGATCAAAAAATTATAGTCTCGCTAGGTCGACTTCTCGCAGGGACTTCCCATTCCCTTATACAATCACGAGATGCCTTTATTTTATGAAATCTTGGCCCATGAAAAATTCTCTCGGGCTGTTTATCAATTAAGTGGCGATTGCATTCGCCTAATGCTTGAGTTCGCGAACCATGGTGCTGGCAAAGGATCTTTATACCCTAATACTGTTAGAAACCCCGGATTTCGAGACTTGGAAATAGGCTTGAGAAGTACAACTTGTAGAGGACTTTTTTGAAAATTATGCGGTGATAAACATGAGGAATGCGAAATCTCATTTGGGGCATTCGCACTGAAAAAGAAGGATAATGTCCCGAGGATAAATTACTCATGCAAGATATTGAGCACTTTTGGGGGCAACAATACTACTCTCGCCACTCCAAAGATGAGAAGTGGTGGGTTGTACCCTTGGTTTTAAATGGCCCTTACATCGCGGGCTCGCATATTCTTCTGCGAATCTCGCGAGGATATCATCCTTGGGAATTCAAATGGCACGATAAGGAAAAAGAGGTATGTTTCCCACTTCAAATCTTGCTTTCACAACTTTCTTTTATATTTCTTTGAGTTTGTGAAATTTTTCGGATCGCCAAATTGAGAAGAAGCTACAAGAATAACCCGTTGGAGAGTACTACGACGATACTTCGATCGCTTACGGGTGAAGTAAGAAACATTTCCTTTGTTATTTGAAACAATATTGTTGCCTCTGTTTCTTATCTTTAAGCGTATGCGAAGGTTGGAGTTGAAGAAATTTGTAGCGCGAAGATTAGAAGTAAGGGTAAAACCGTCGTTCGCAAAGATAAATCTTCTGCTCCATTATCTAAGAAGCGAAAGACTCAGTCTTCTTCTCGCCTTAGCTCAAGCTCCGAATCTTCTGACGAGGATAACCATGATTCGAATCCTTCTCTCGCTAAAGAGATTCCATTGACCGGTTCTCCTATGGATCAGTTATCTAGCATCTTCTCAGACTCTTTCCAAGGAATGGGAGATGCTCCCCTAGCTTCCCTTTGCGGGGCTCTCGCAAATGTGTGTAATCTTTGCTTTACTAGAGGGCAATAATTCTTTCAATGGAGCCTCTAGAATTGTGTCTCACGACTTCTTGAATGCACTTGGGTCTTTGGTATGCATGCGGTCATATTTCCTGTTAATTTTAAATTTTTAAATATATATATATATATTAACGGTTTTCTATCTTCTTTCATAAATTTGGAAAAACTTCTTTTGTAGTTGCCTCGAGATCTCGAGAGAAGACGCAACAATCTTGAAAAGAGAAATTTACAATTGAACAAGAAGACCCAAGATTTGGAAGTTGAAGCGCGTCATCTCGCGATAGGATTCAAAATTAAAGCCGATCCGGACTCCCAAAAGGAGAGAGTATCCACTCTTCGGAATTCAAATCAACAACTTTATGGTATAGTAATTTTCAATTCTCAAATCCCTTTTCATGTTATCTTTTATTTTTCTTTGTCGACTATTATTCATGAGACGTATATAATCTCTCAGAAGAATCCATTTTTCTTCATTCGTTTCAGAGCCTATGAATGATGATGTCCTCCTTACTCACCTCAATCAATCTCTAAGTAGTTCCTCAAATAAAACTAACCTCCTTTCATTAAAGGATCTTCAATCCAAATATCATCTCTTAGAGATCGAACATAGATCTAGTTTAAATCTAACTAATCGCTTTAAACGAATGTACCTTGATTCGAGGAGAAAGTCAAAACTTTAAGGAAGAAAATTAGTGATCTCATAGATGAGAATGATCGCATTACTAACGAGAGGTGCACTGAGACGTTAGCGAGAATTCCACAAATCTCTTCTTGGTGTGCAAGTTGAACGAGATGAACTCCTTCATCGAGAATACCATACTTAAGCGGCGAGAAGAGCAAGTTCGTTGACTTCTTATTATTAATAGTGACGATGAATTCGCACAGGCTGCAAAAGTTTTAGACAATGCCGGGAATAATCTAGGTGTTGATGTTAGTCTTCATGCGAGCATACTTCCTTGATTAAAGATATGATATACGATAGAGAAGGTTACTTATTATACATTCTGCTTCTTACTTACGTAATATTGCTTGTAAATTATTAACTTGTTGTTACTTATTTGTAGAATCCGAGAAGAGACTTCAAGTTAGAATTAGAGAGCTTGAATCGAAAAAGAACAACTCGTGAGAATTTTCAATGAGAATGAAGAAGAACTTGAAACTGAAAAAGAACACAGAAAGAGTCTCTCCTTCGCGAGAATAAATATTTCAAGTTGAAGAAACAATTTCTAACGACAGTGGCAAATTTTAATAATGATCGTTCGTTTTCGCAATGAAGCCATGGAGTATGTTTGTAATGACCACAATATCCCTCGCATTTATATCCCTGGCTTTACGAAAAGGTTCACGAGAATGCACTTTTGTCTCGGACGTTTCGATAGTGAGGCTAGCGAAGAAGAAAATTAGCGATGAGAATAATAGAATTTGAAGAATCGGATGAAGGAGAAGAATCACCAAAGAGATAATTCTTTTTGTTTTTTTCTTTCGCTGTAATATCTGTGTTCCCCCTTAAATTCAATCTTCACTCCCCCTTTTTGGTAGTTCTTCTTTGTAATATAATTGGCTAACATTATTGATGTATAACTCTTTCATCAGAAGATGAATAACAATATTCCATCTTTTCCATTCCCATACTTGCCTCTGTTATTTATCTTCAGATGGAGGATTTTAGTTGTCATCATGTATTGTTATTGAAATGTATCGTTGCGACGAGGTCGCGGATATCTTCATAAATTAAGAATCCTACTTATCTCGCCTTATCATTTCGGTAGTCTTTATTTTATATCTTCTTGTTACGACAAGGTCGCGAGCGCCTTTACATTTTCATGCAATGGCCCATTGACCTTGCCTTATCATTTTTGTGTGGTCTTCCAAGTTAGACCTCCCTAATTAGAGGTCTTCCCCTACCACCTTTCATCGCGACAAAATCGCGGGACGTCTTTACACTTGCATGTAAAGACCCATTGATCTTGCCTTATCATTTTCCAAGTATTTTTGCCTCTGCGGGATGTTTTAGTTGCGACAATATGACAGGCCTAGATATCCTTGCGAACATAAAGCCCCATGACATTGCCGTCTTGCGACGAAATCGCGAGGACGTCCGTACACCCGTGTAAAGACCCATTGATCTCGCCTTACCCTCGCGTTAGTATTATTGCCTCTGCGAGGGATCATTGCACAAATATGACAAGCCTAAATTCTCTTGCGAAAACATAGCCTTATGACATTTGCGTCTGTTTTGACACTCCCCCTAATGGAGAGCGTCGCCCTTATCATCTCCCGGTTGCCCCTTCAAGGAGGCGAAACATCGGCCATACAAGACTAGCTCCTCCCATCCGGTCTTAACAACAACCGATTGTTTTTCGCAGCCTCTTATCCCTTATACCTATAGGGTTTATGGTTACGAGGCTGCACCCTAAGTGGAGTTTTCTTCGGGCGAGTGCAACGTATGCCAAGACTTGCCAAGAATGGCCGGGGTAGGTTCATCCATCCGGGCACTCAGCTCAACCGTGTACCTCGGCGCCTTGAGCATACAACGACTCCTTGGAAGAGACCCTCGGTCGCCCAACCGGGGTATAACCTTATATATATAGTTGGGAATCCAAGGTACCTCTTAGGATAGGCTTTCATGGGCCCCAAATTTTCATGACTCGGGCTTCGGGAGCGGTGTAACCTTCCCCACGAGCCATGTCGAGAGATACCCCCTTATATGACGCACTTTAGGTCTTACATTTGCCTCTTACGAAATGTTATTCGCGAACTAGGGTGTACGCCATAAAGGTTCGTCCCATTCTTTTACTCATTCATCTTTGTTAAATCATTCAATCATTCATATTTCATGATTTGTTGATATTTGTTTACAGTATTCGCGAAATTCCATTTTATTTGTTGTATTTTCATTTTCTTTCTTAACCGAATTCTCATATACTCTTGATTGCGAGATTCTCGCACATCATTACTTCAATTGCTACTTTTTCTCTGCTTTTGTTGATTATTCACTTCTTATGTCTTTTGTTCCTCATATCCTTCGCTTCTTTATTATCATAATATTACTTTGTCTCTAGGCATTCACCTCGCGAGTATGCTCGATCCTCACTTCTATAGCATCCACCATGAGTTTTCCTTTCTCTGCTCATCTCTCACATGTTGCTTCCAACCCTTTCTTTTGGCATTTCTTTCTTGTGACTTTCTACATCGACCTCATGACATTGTTGCGACTCCTTCCAATCTCCTGTATGATACCAATGCCGTTTGGATGTGGAAATTTTATACATTTGTGGTATGTTGATGCGACCCCCAAGATTTCATGAAGCCATGGCCTCCCAATCGGCGCATTATACGGAGATTCCACGTCAACCACACGAATAAAACATCAGTTGATAATCCTTGTAGAGGTATTCTCATGTGAGCCTCTCCCTTTGGCTTGTTTGCAGTGCCATTAAAGCCATATATTTTGTATGTCGAGGGGATCAAATCCTCATCCTTTCCTCCCATCGTCTTGTAAGTATGGTAAAAAAGAATATTCACTTGAACTTAGGTATCGATTAGGATTCGGTTGATCGCTTGACAATCTTCTGCTGCATCATCTTCTCCATCAATTGGTTTTGGGTTAATCTCTAGTTTCACAACCAACGGGCTATCATGTGTTTCTCTTCCTTTTGGCACTCCATCTGCAGAGAAAGAGATAGTCTTCGACTGCTGCCACTTTTCTAAGCTGCGTCATTCTCGCTTGGACTCATTATTTCTTTATCACTAGCATCTCTCGCAAAGACTCTCTGCGAGCACGTTGTCATGAAAATCTTCGATTGTGCGATATGAGTGGACAATAGAATTGCAATTCAAATTTTTAGCTTTTGTTCCGACTTCTATCACAAATGTTTCCTTTACTTTCTACGACCTTGTTTTGTGCATCTCTGGTGGTGGTGGTAATGTCGGCCTTTTTTCTCCCTTTAGAAAGTGATTGACTTCCACGATCAATCATCACGAGAATAATTCTCTTTATGTTTCTACAATCGTTTGTTTGATGCCCATGGAAGCGGTGATAAGAGCAAAACTCATGACTTCTATCGCTGGCGGTGGTTCCATTCCCACGTTCCAAGGTCTTGGTACATTTTCCATCACAAGTATAGCTTCCCGGATCTTTTCCACACTAGCATTCGGTGGAGGCATCTTAATTTCTTCCCATACTATTCTGCGACTTCTGTTTGCCCTCCATGGTTATTTTGCCTTCGTCCATAGTAAGTTTCTTGCACATGATCTAGCCTCTGAATCTTATTATTGCTGCCACGGTTGTAGTAGTTCCTTTCTTGTTCAAACTCTTCTTGGTCGCGGCTTCCCATGGCTACTATCTTTATTTGTCCATCATCGACCTTCTTTGCTTGCTTGTCCTTGCGAAGTGCTCGCCCTTTGTATTTATGAATTGAGGCAACAAGCTTGCGTTCGCGACATTCGAGTTTGTGTTCGCGATTTGGATAAGAATTCATTTCATTTCTGTCTTTCTTCTAAGGCAATATATTCTTCTGTAACTCTCGCAGATTCTGCCATCGTGATTGTATTTTTGATTCTAAAAATTTGAATGTATAACAAGTTAGTCGCGAAGAGAGCATTCACAAATGAGAGGATGAGATATCTTTCCTCAACCCGTCCTGCCATTTCGCTACACATGGTCCTCCATCTTATTGTCAAGCTGCCTTAAGCTCTCGCCAACTCTTTGTTTCAACCCGAATACATCTTCAATACCTGGTCGTGAAGAGTTGTTACTTATGTATGCTCCCGGGGAATGTGGCTTGTAAATGGTTAAATGATGTGATTGTGTTCCTTGGCAGACCTTCAAACCATTTTAGTGCTTCTCCTATTAAGCTTGATGCGAAATATTTGCACGATATAGCATCATGATTCTCCCCCTTTGCAACATACATCTCATATAAGCCTTGATATGTTATACCGCACGGGTTGTTCCATCAAAGATGTTGGTTAATGCGGGTAGATTGCACTTAGGAGGTACTCCTCCCATCGTACTTCTAGCGTGAAGGGATTCTTCGCGGCTCTGCGATGGCTTAGTCCAATTGTTTCCTTCCTCCTTCCCTTCTATTGTTGATAATCCTCTCATTTCGGCCAGTTCTCTTAAGATTTGTTCATTTGCCTCTTCTGGTCTTTTTAGCTCTGCCTCTCTCCTTCTACGCTCGTGCCTGTTTTGACCTTCTTGCTCGTTATTTTCTTCTCTTCTTTCCCTGCGACGTTCTTCTTCGTTTCTTTCTCCAATTCGCACGCCATTATATTGGTTGTTCTCTCTTCTTGGCTGTCTCTCAACTCTCCTCCTTCTTTCCCGGTTGTCGTGGTTATTCTGCCGGATTGCCTCTTCCATCTCTTGATTTTCCATTTCTGCTCTTACCCTTTCTCTCTCGCGAGCTAGCCGTGCTTGTTCAATGTAGTGCCTCTCAATGTCATCCTCAATCTCTCTGTTTCTTCTCAATGCTTCTCTCCCGTGCAAGATTATTCTCCCTTGGCAATTTGGGTCATTCGGCCCTTGGAGTTGCATGTTTCCTTGATTTTCCCTATTCCGCTCATCTTGAAGATTTTGGCTGAGGAATATAACGATCTTTCATTTCTCCTCTTCTCTCGCCATGATACGTGCTTGGATCTTGTGTTTCTTGTTGGTTTTCTTCCTCGGTACTTTCTGTTGGTAAAACTCTCCTTCTTTCTTCCCTAATCGATCTTGAACTTGATCTCGCACTACTTCTTGATCTTCTAATTTGCAATCTCATATTTTCCATCCTCAACTCATGATTAAATGTCTTGTCAAGTTTGCTCGTTCTTACGCCTCTAGTCGCCTTTCTTCATGTATTGTTTGTCTCAATCTTTCTAACATTTGCGATTTCTCCATTTCTGGATTCATTTCTCCGTTCATACCTTGCTCTCCTCCTCCTTGTCCATTGTTCACCAATTCTTGCTCCTCTTCCCTCTCGTCTTGAGAATCGGACCTCCAAGTATGTACACTTACTCTATCATAATCCACAGCTGCGTTTGCTCTGGGAGATCGGTGGCTGATTTTGATTTTCTTCATCATTTCTCATATTCACCCTTGATGATCCTCTGTTTCATTCCTCCTTTCTCGGCAAGTCTCCCACTTCTTCTTACAATCGTTGGTTGCCCTTGTACATTTCTTCTTTTAGCCATTTTTCTTTTTCAATGAATTCTTGAGTATCACTCCAAATCTTTTCTCTATTAATCCAAATTCTTTCCAATTTCTGCGTCAATCTCTGTTCAATCCCTGTTTCTAGCGCATATGTAGTTGCAGGAAATCCCACACTACACCCCTTACTCAGTTTTGCTTAATTAATCCATTGAAAGATGTGTGATCAAGAATATTTATTAATTGATTCCATGAAATGTTTACACAAGACAATAGAATTACACTTGAAAATTAAAGCGCTCTTAAACTTTCTCTCTCCTAATGACTTGCTTCACAATTCAAAAAGCTCCTCCCGTCCAACAGAGACTCACTTAGCCCTTTATATAGGGTAATACATAGTGGATGATGACTAAGCTATCCTTTATTTTCGGGAATGTCTCGCGAAGTGTCGCAAATGCACGAATATTGATTCTCGCGACACTTCTTAGTCCTCGCCAGGTTTCATGTCTTCCAATTGTCTTGTTTGTCGTTATTCATCGCGTCGTTTATTTTAGCTCCCTGCGACTCCCTCGCGACACCGTCGTTTATTAATCCCGCGAATCTTGTCCGTTGCGATATTATGATCCTACAAAAACAAAAGAATAACAACAACCAACCTTTACCAGAAAATGGTTGAAAACCGGTTTTTGACTATTGCAAGCAAAAGTTGAAAACCCTCGAAACACATAATATTAAACCAAAACCGATTCAACATATTGTAACTTTTTCACATATTGTTCTATCAGAACCCCTCATGATTCTTTGATAAAGTCTACCAACATGGGCTAGAACTTAATCCTGCTAAATCAAAAAGTCACCCAAACCATAAGGGTTCACAACATTATGAGATCGAATATCAAGGTAATAAAACCGAAATCAAACATCCCATAAACATACATAGCAATAATAAAGCATTCAAGCACAGGCTATGTAAATCAAAAACTATCACAAGAAAAATTATAAATCAAATAATTTTATTCATAATAATAAGATAGTTTTATTCATAATAGACCTAATACAATCATTGAAAGAAATAAAAAATTGTTGTTTATTTTTCCTTTTTAACTCAATAATTGGGAAGAACATTCCTTGGGATCAAGTACTTTTTGTCGCTCTTCTTCAATTTTCGATTCTTGATCCCAAAACTCTGATTCAAATTTTTGAATTCCTTTGATAGTTTTTGCATCTTTTCGAGCAACAAAGCCCAGCTGTTTCTGAAAACAGTCAAGTTGTTTACCAAGATTTTCAAGATGAACAAGAAGAGACTTTTTGTAGGAATTTGGTGAAATTATTTTAACACCCATTTTATTACTGGATTGTACTCCAATCATTGGACCTATATTCTTATTGGAGATGGCCGTAATGCTTCTCATATCAACGATCTCATCTCCTGAGATGAATTTACAAATCTCTGTAATTATACAGGGAAAGCCGATATGCCTCTTTATTCCTGAGGAAACAATAGAATCTGAGATTTTTATCATTTGACTGATAATGATTCCACAAATATCAATTTGAGGATCTCCTTTTAACATAAAATCTTTGTCCCAAACAGACTTATTTCTTGTACTTGTAAATAGGATAGCTAAAGCAAGTTTACCAAATACCCTTAGGTGGAAGGGTATATCTTTTGTTAGTAGTCTACCATTTTCCCATTCTGTTGATCTTCCAGTGAGATGTGTTGAAATGGTACCATGTTCAATTTCAACTCCAGTAATCAAGTGATTACATTCCTCATTGTAATTAACTGCATTAGAAATTGTCTTGCGATCAACATAGTAGATTCCTCAACCAACAAGAGTAATAAAGGAAAGTTTTTTATGATCAATATTATGGATATTTGCATAAAAAACTCTTACCATATCAGTGAATATCTTTCAAAACCAAAAAGTTTTCCCCAATTTCGATCTTGAACAAACTTCACATAATCCTTATCTTGGACATATGGATCAAATGTCTTTTCAGTGGTAAATTCCATTCCCCTGAGAATTTCGTATTTCCTGAAATAAGAGCTGTCAACAAAACGAGTGAAATCATGCTTGTTATCAATACTGTTAGGAAATCTGATCTTATCAATATCATCAATTCTGACCCGATCATCAGCTGGTTTGGTTCTTGATTTCCTTTTTCCCATATTTGCAAAAATATGAAATACCCTAGTTGCGGTTTTGACCAATCTTCCCCAATATGTTTGAACGCATAGCAAGAGATTTTGTTTTATAGGAAGACATGATATCAAAACCCGGAAATAACTAGTTTTAGGAAATACTCTCAAAATCGGAAACCGAGACTTGTGGGGAAACAATTCCGATTTTATATCCAGGTCTTTCTTTTGGAAAACCGGTTTTTAATGGACTGGATCTTTATTTCGGGTTGATTCCATGTTTTTGTCCAAAAGTCTATTTACTCTTTTATTACCAGAATTTGATACTATTACTTGAAATTTATTCAAGAATTTACTAGAGTATTTAGAGATAAATTTGAACAAAATATGATATTTGTTGAAAATATCATCAGAATCATAAACCTTGTAATGTTTCAAAAGATCACTTTCTTCATTGAAACAGTTGTGAGGTGTATGAAGCAATCCATTGTTAATAGAATTATTAACTGAAAACTCATTCCTTGTAGGAAAACATAATTTCCAAAATCGCATCCTAGATAGCGATACATTGACAGTACTGAATCTAAAAATGTACATATATATACTTTGAAAGATTTTACAAAATATATTTAAGGTTCCATATTTTTCAGGAACACAATAGCCATGATTCTTATAACGAAAAATTCTAAGAGGAATCTTATGCATTTTCGAGATACAACCTGTCTCATAGAGTATTGTATCATTGCTACTAAACATATTAGTATCCAAGACAATGATATACAATTCTATGATATCCCACTAATTATGTAAGTCTTTCAAGACATACATGGACATAATTACAATTCCTAAAACATTTAGGAACAAGAGTATTACATACTTCATCCGATTCTTCCACCATGAATTTTTGAAGTAATCAAATCCTGTCGTTACGTTAACTGAATCGACCATTAGATTCAATTTCTTATAGGTTGGATCGCACCAAACACAGATTGTTAGATATTTTCGTGTTTGCATGCTCTGATACCAATTGAAAAGACGAGGGTACTCAAATATACCTCAATCTAAAACTTTTCCACCTATAAGTCCTTTCTCCGAAAGCGATTGTCTATGGACTGAGTCGAGACAATACAACAAATCGGACAACGACGAAGTATGTTTACTTGATAAAAAGGTTCAGACTTAACCAAACATAATAGGAGTACTTATCAAGTAAATAAGAATTAACGTTTGTGTATTTTAGTTCTAATTATAATAAAAACAATTATAATTGCGAAAATAAAAAAGTAAAAGAAACTTGACAAGATTTTGTTAATGAGGAAACCACAAATGCGGGAAAACCCGGGACCTTGTCCGAATTGAATATTCTCGTGATTAAGCCGTTATACAAAATCAAACCAACTTCGTATAGTTGAGACCAAGCAACTAAACCTATAGTTCACCTAGTTCCGTCTGTATTCCCACGCCTCCAACTTATGAATAAGTCACGTACTTGGAACAATTCCTTTGGTTCGTATTCCAAAAAGTAAAGGAACAACAAATATGTCTGGTAGCAACTCTTTTCAACCAAGTGATGTGAGTTCGACAAAGGCTCTTCTGTTTATCTCAATAAACTCCTTCATAAGGTTCTTAGATCTATCTTATTATAACCTACTGAAGTAATTGTTAAGATTTTGAAATCAATACTTTTAATCACAAAGAATTGTATTGATGCCGATCTACACAACTAATCAATCTAATCTATCACAAGGATAAACTGATTATAGTTGGATCCTCTATACCGAAATAAGTATTATGCACACCAAAGATTATGAACCCCAAATCAGAAATCTTCAAAATCTTCTTTGTCTTCAAATCTTCTTAGATATTCAATAAATACCTGTACACAATCAACTTGAATCTCTTGTGATCAATCATGCAAATAACGGAGTCTGTTAACAATGGATTATCACAAGAAGTATTTAGATCTACAAACAGTATAAATATCCCCGTCGAAACTTCGATCTAGTTTGAGTGAATCTTATATCAGAAGAGAAGATTCTCAAGCATAAACAAACTAGGTGCAATCAAAGTTCAACCACCGTTAGTCAATCAAATCAATCGAAAATAAAAGATAAACCGCAATTATCTAGTTTCCCACCAACGGTACTAATAGAGCTTCTCAATCCCAAAAAAGACTTTAAACTGAGCGTCCATAAGAGATTTCGCCTAATTAGGTTACTCCCCTCTCCGAATAGGCGGCTTTACCAGTAACAGCACAACTGAGATAGTTCTTGCTGTACGAAGGATTAGTTTGCTTGAAATGCAAACTTTCATATTTATAGACCAAGGAAGTTTGGACACCAAGGAATTTCCAAAACCGAAAATATTCTCAAGATATGCAATATATTCTGAATTCGGTTTCCATAATTCCTGGAAGTGCTTTGTCCAAATAATGATCGAAAATCTCTTGGAAATTCTCCAACTAGTAAATGCACATTACTAATTTTTATTTTCCTAAAATAAAATTAAAAACCTTAAATAAAAGATTCTCAATTTATTTTATTCGATCAGGGATTTTCTTCCTTTAGCTATTAAGGAATAACTTTGAACAATTAAAGATTAGTGTTATTTTGCACATGTTCAAAGTATGTCGACATCCTTACTTTGTAAGTCCTCTTTCATACTTACAACTTTGAAACCGATTTGCCACACTTCCAAACAAGTTTATAATTGGTTCATCTGACTTTCATGAACTATGTGATTGATCAAGAACTCTCAATCACAAATCATGGGTTTCACGGTTCTACCAAAACAAGTTTCGGTTCTACTTCCATGTGAGTGTTGTGCATAGTCACACTAGCTTTCCGAAAATTCGGTTGACTAGGTACTAGGATCGGTTCCCCACATATATATGGTATCTAACTTGTACTTGTTGCACATGTCCATAGGATCGGTTCCCCTTTGCCTAAAACGTGTTGCACATGTCCATAGGATCGGATCCCCTTTCTGCTAAAAACTTGCTGCACCTCATAAAAGGATTGATTCCACTTTGTGATGTGTCTCACCTCTTACTAGGATCGGTTCCCCTTTACCCAGAGTCGGTCATACACAAAATCACAAAATCAATCATACCATCTCAGGTGATTACTTAAGATCGGTTTCACTAATAAAAGTCATACCAATACAAAAGTCAGGCATTTGTGAATAGTTTTACCAAGAACATAAACAAGTCATGAGAGGTTATACTAATCACACATATTGGTTGTTCACAAGATATTCAATGAATAACAATACCAATAATGCCTGGCGATTTTCTTTTCGATTCACAAAACAAGTTTATAAATTTACTTCCTTAAAACAAATGTAAAACATTGTTTCCTATGATGAAATCTTCACCTTATACCCATACATAATCACAATAGCATTCAAACGATTATGTCGATGTCTTATCTACAAAGTTTAATGGTTAAGCAATAAACCTCGTATTGTATTCCTTAATAATATGTCTAACTAGAGTATCATTCATGCTTCACAGTTTTGTTTTCAATATGCACGACTTGAAAGATACGTTAGGGAATGAAACAGTTCAAGTCAAATATCACTAACCTCAAGTGGAAGGATGATGTTGTTGTTTTAGCTCCTTACTTCTTCACTTCTTCAAGTCTTCGCAATACTTGTAATGTCTCATATCCTAATACTTTCAAGCTAACTTATACGAAGTTGACTCTAGCACATAATCAAGTGACTCTTAAATGAGTTTTGGCTCACTAAAATATGACAACCAAACTTGACATACCAACGCTTGGTGGGTTCAAGTGTTCAACCGAGCTATGCTCTAACACAACTCCACTTTTCCAATGCTTAAGAATGCAATTAAATTGCAAAAAGGTTTTGAATGACTATCTGAGACTGATTCTCATTTCCATTGTCTAACATGTGAAAAAGAGTGGCAACAAGGAATAACAAATAATAATTTGTTAGTGTTTAGAGGTTTTTAATGATATTTAACTAATTTTGCAGGGATTAAGTATCTAACTGCAAACATGTATTACAATAGGGTGCATGAAATTAATAAATGCATCAAACAATAAGAATGTAGTCTTTATTTGTATATCAAAGAAATGGGATTGAAGATGAGATAAAAGTTTATGATGCATATTGGCATGAATGTAATTTTGTTATGAGTATGGGAATGGTTTTGGATTCTAGGTTTCAGGCAATATGGAAAGAGTTTGTTTATAAGAAATTGTATGGATTCAATATTTATGCACAGGAGTACCGATGCATATTAGCTTTCCTAATAGTTAGTTGGTTGGTTTTTGATCTCTTAGACATGGTAATATTAGAAATCTGGGGATTATCTTTTTAAAGCTAAGGAATTAACTTCTTCTCCAAAAACCGGACAGGGTTTTGTTTCAACTTTCGTCAGTTAATCCCCCGTATGTTATGTGTATCTTTCATTACAATGATGAAACTGGTTTTTACCTGTTCGGATCTATGAGGCATAAGAATTTTTCTATGTTGCATTAGCTGGGTATCATATATTGGGTATGATTTTTTGTTGCCAAACTAATTAAAAAGGTATATTTGAATTGGGTTAAATGACCTAAGTTGTCATTAGGAAAAGTGCTAGTTTAACTATCAAAAATCTTAAAGAGACTGACTGACTTAGTCTGGTATAATTTCCGCATTCTCTTTTTTACTGGCAGCTGAATAAAGTGAAACACGTAGAACACCTCTTTAAGTAGTAGTTCTTTGTCTTAGAAGATATTTCATCTCTAGATTAATTTCTTTGTTTCTCTTTTTTTTTGATCGGTAAATAATTTGGTGCTAGTGATCTTCGAACTCAGGTCAATTGTATCATCACCCAATGACTTTACCATTGTACTACATGTAATTCTAATTTTTGGATTTGAATTCCATGAAGAAGAAAGTGAGTTTTATGTGTTTAATCTGATTTGAATGAAAGGAGACTAATTGGTTTTGTTCTAAGTTTAAACCTACATTGATACTACTAATATGGGCCATCACATACTTGATGGTTAGCACCACTGCATGAAACAACCTATTTTCGGACACCGATATTACTGATTCAAGAACATTCCACATGTTGAATAAAATACCACCACTGGATCCTACAAAGAAGCCTAGAGACCTCTAGTTTATTTTCTCATTAGAAAGATGGAAGATTTAAGAGAATAATCAAGATTTACAAAAGGTTAAAGATACTAACAATTAGTCTAAACTGACCTAAGTAAAAAAACAATCCATTATATGAGTTTCACAATCTTTAGTGGAGATAAAAACACATACACATGAATAAACAGATTGGAATGAAGAGATTTAATAAAACACAATTAGAAAAGGATCAAATAAAAAGAATAATTGCTTGATTTTTGGAAACCGATTTATTAAATGAGTTAACTCATCAATCGTTAAATAATCTAAGAATGAAGATGAAAACCCTAATAATAATTTCAGAGTCATTTCGATTGGGGATTTTATCATAACATTTTAATATGAAGTAAAGAAAAAAAAGGATTGATTCCAGTAAAGTGAAGGGTTTAAAACATTACCGATTGGAACTTTTTGTGAACAACAAAGAATCGGATTCTCCTGAGAAAGAAAGTAGAAGATCGGGAAAATTTAAATTGAGATTTTAGAGATAAATCTTGGTGTCAATCTTGTGTTTGGTGGAGTGGAGGAGGTGGTGTTTTAGGGTTCTGAAGAGTGGAAATGGGGATTTTGATGTATGAATCATCTAATCTAATCCTCTTTCTGGTGTCTCGTCTACTCTACCCAAGGAAAGAGAGAGGACTAGGAGTGAGGAAACGTGTGTCGTGTAAACAATTTTGGACAAAGCCAGAATAAAAAATTGCAGAGCACCTCTCTCCTCCAACGATGGATCTGTCTAAGGATACAATATACAAGGTTTCTAATAAGAAAAAAAAGTTGGTGGCACTGTGGTAATCACCATAACTCAACTAAGTGAAGGAAACAAATTACAAACTGAATTCTTAAAATTTCCTTTCCAAAATAAGTTGCGGGATATTATAACAGAGATGGTACATCTCTAGAGATTCATTCTAAGTGAAGATATAATGGATTTAACATCATAAATAAAATAATTACAGGACTAATGACATGATTTAGTATCCCGAGAATGTTTTTGAATTGATCCTGAAACTTCCAAAATAATATGAGCGGTGTTTTGATTATTATCTAGAAGATAGTGTTCACTATTGGAAAGTTTTTCTGGGATAATGACAAATACGAGTTTGTCATTTGGTCGGGGAAGATTCATCTATTCTTTTATCTTGTGTCAATTTCTCTTCCTATGCACATGCCAAAACATGGTATTTGGCATTCAAACTGCCAAACTCATATGCCAATATGTTATTTACGGCATATAGGCATCGACAGAAGCGATAGTCTTCGTCGCTCGATGGTCAAAATGGTCATTTACCATCGATACTATGATAAAATCTTCATCCAAAATAACCAACAACCCAACTTCAAATTCATTTCACCATGGTGTTCAGAAGTGGATTTGACTACGAGGAAATAACATGGATCATGATAGCGTATTTCTACTTACCTACTCAAGGTGAATTTTTAATGAAATGTAAATCTGGTTTCAATGAATATTAATTTAAAAGATAGTTTCCATTAATCTAAAAAAAACAAAATTACATTTCAAATTTCAACTAAAAGAATGTTTTCTCTAGGACCAAAGATCAGTGCCTGCATTTTACGGATCCATAGAGTTGTTCAACAAACTAGTTAAGGTCCGGTGGTTTTATGTAATCACCATAACCTTGATAAGCAATGGGAGTACGGGGTATGGGAACATTATACAAATCTTGAAATGCGTGTGGTTGATGTTGTTTTTGGAATGGTTGAAATCTTGATGAGGTTGAGGCAATTGGGGTATCTGATTCGTTTGCCTAACTACTTCCATGTTCACACCACCACCAGGTCGGTATGTCGGTTGGCAAATGACTAAACATACGTGTAGGAGTTGTGGAGACGAGACTTTCTTGGCTTTGACGGGTCTGACTTCCACTAGGACTCAATCCTCCACCATCTCCAAAACCGGGACTCAATCCTCTACCGGCAACACTTTGAGACTCATGTCATACATCATGCTTTCCCTCAAAAGAATACTCTGTAGCATTGACCCCGAGGTATGGATAAGTCCAGTAGGTGCACTAGAAACAATTGGATAAGTAACAATCTCTTCTTGGATATAGTCTTTACTTCCCAAGAAAATGGTATTGAACTTTGAGAAGGATATGCAAATACGTCACCCGTCTGGTGGAGGTTGGGAAGGAAGAAATTCATTGTCAAGTGGCAAGTGGGAAATCCATCCGACCCAAAGCGGTTGCATGGAAATATTTGGCTTGAAAATAGTATTAAACCAAGATAGGTACTCATTTTGTCCATCGGCTCTAGGATCAATGCATTAACTTCTTGCCAATGATGGAGAAAATAATAACATTCAAGAAAGTTAATAACTTTTCCATATAAAAATGACAAATAAATACATAATGTCAGAAAGCATTAAAACTATCTTTATGGAAAGCTCTAAATCTTTTTCGAGAAACCCAATTAACACTGCGAGCTAGCATTTGGAAACAGAGACATTGGCCCGGTGTCCACAATATAAACAGACGTTCTAGCTCCTCAAAATGGTCGGGGATCAAATATTGATTACCGGCTTCCTATTTTCATTCATTCTTCTGACATATTTGGAAAAAACTTTTCAACCGAGACACCTTCAACCCATACGCTTTTAATTGTCTATGTGTAGGATTTCCTCTAATTCATTTGAGTATAAAGGAAGTCTTTCTTTCCATCTATCTTCGATACCCACTTTAGTCTATTAAATGGAATTCGGTTCCCTTGGCATGGAATTCCGGTTAACATGTATAAATCTATCGGTGTAACTCCTATTAACAATAATTATTCATAATTAGAATTTGTTGATTTTAAAGTCTTCCACCATCGTTCTAATATAACTTGAACACCTTGAGTCTGTGGTTTCTAGGTTGTATTTGATATAGATGTCTGATATCTTCTCACTCTCTCTTCATTCGAGAAGGTGATTAGAGAATACACCTTCCGGCTACTAGTCTAACATTATTAAACTCATAATTTGTATCCACAACAAAACTTACTCCCACTGCCTGGGGTACTAGTAGATGCTTTCCCTTTTTTGTTTCTTTTTTTCTCTCCATATCATTTAAGATAATCGTTTGAGAACAAAAGTTTTAAAGAAAATCGGTGGTTTTGAAGGTTTCAGAAGAAGAATTGAGAAGAGTTTAGAAGAGGTGGGAGTATAGTTGCGGTATTTATAGGCGGCGAAACTCGAACGGTGGCGATATTGATTATAAGATTCATTGACTATTCTTTTATCTTGTGTCGCTCAGCGGTTTCCCCATAGTGGCGCAAATGGTTTGGCATGCCACCTGGCATGCCAAACACCATTTTTTTGGCATGTGCATAGGAAGAGGCCTAAGAGCAATTAATATCTATGTATCTGTAACAACACTACTGTGATAATAGGAGTTTGGGTTCGTATGTTTTGTCTCTGTAACACACTACTATGATGATGTTAATAATTAAATTTGTCTTCACGATATATAAAGGTTTTCTGTATTACTATTTTAACTTTACCTAGAAGTAAAATGTAAATCATTCTCAACTCACCGACATTTTTTTACAACTGTTTATCAATTTCTTAATAAATAGGAGATAAATGGACATATTTCAGCATAAATACTTTCGGCAAACTTCACAACAATGATATTTCAGATCAAATGACCAATAACACATGTTTAACCCAACGATCAAATGCTTCTGGCGGTAAAATTGACAAATATGACTTAGGTTCTAATAATAATTCACAATTGCCATTTCCTGGAATCCAATTGATATTACATTCTCCCGAATCTTCAATGCCACATACCTTTGAAGCTCAAAGAACTTTAATATCAAGATTTTTACAATTCAAAGTAATTAAATTGTAATTTGAGAGCCTTTTGGGTGCCACCAATAGATTTTATATTTATTCTAAAAGTAATTTAGTTGTCGTCCCTATATAAAACTAGCAATTAGTGTTTGCACACACAACCTTTGAAGTATTTTTTTAGCCACATTCTCATATATTATCGTAATACTTATCATTGAATGTAATGATAAGGATTTTCCACCAAATAACATTCCATAATTTATAAGAAAAAAAAATGAATCATATTGTAGTGGAATAATTATATGTAAAAAGATAATCATATACAAAAACGAAAGTTTGTATTGCGAAGAATTGTATGTTTTAACACACATGACACATTTTGACAGGTAAATTAGTAGTAATGCGCATAGTAAATACATTAATGAAGATAATTGAATGCATTAGAATTTTGTCTTATTTTTTTAATTATTTATTTTTTATAATTAATAATTAGATAGTAATTAATTTTCAGCTTTAACTATTTTGTTATATTATCATCTATTAAATTTGTTTAGTTGAATTGTTTATTAACGATAATTGCAATACTTAATCTTCATGAATAGATCTTATATATGTCATTTTCTGAGATTATAATGAGATCAAGAAATCAATAAAGCATCATGGCGTTTGTGCTGAAAGTTAAATTTGTAAAAGTCCACATGTATTTCAGAAGTTTGCACCAAAATTGACAAAGGGGGATGTTCTTAGAGAATGCTCGGTTGAACCTCCAGGCATTGATATGGTAATGTTTATTGTCAAATTTAAATGCCTAAATAATTTCTTGATTTATAGCCTACTAAAGTTAGCTTTCATCTCAATTAGATTAGGTAATAATAATCTTTGGATCATCCAAGTTACTCTTGAAGATTGAATATCACACGAAGGCGTCATTTCAAACACTTCATCAATGGTTAGTAACAAAAACTAATTTTCCTTTGGGACTATTTTCTCTTCTTTGTATTAATCTATCATCGCAAAGTCAAATAATTTAGCAAATAATCAAATTTCAAAAAAGGTTCTTGTGACATATTAGTTGTTAGGATAAAGTCCAGTGGAGTTTCGATGACAAGCTCATGCTTATCGCTCTTTCGAAAGTGAAATCAAGTAAATATTTTCTCATAAGTTTTGAAAGTATAAGTTTGCAAACTTATAAACTAATTTTTTTAGAAATTTCAGTTTTATACTCAATAAGTTTACAAACATATTTTGTAGGTTCACAAACCTAGAAGAGATAGAAAGGTTCCTGAACTCGACGTTGGTTTGAGTTTGCGAACCTATTTTATGAGTCCACGAACTTAGTGAAATTACAAAGGTTCTTGAACTAAAACTTACTTGAATTCGCGAACATTGATCAAGAAATTTTCTTATGAAATTTTTTCAAATTGAGTTTGCGAACCTAAAATCTTCGGATCGTAAACCTAAAGGCATAAACTCTCCAAAAATTCATTTTTGAAAATTTTTTGTGCTTTCCTTCTTTGTTTTTTTTTTTTAAATTACTAACCTTAGATAAAAAAAATTACAAGAAAAGTTATTTGATCAAACTTGAGATCCCACATCAGACAGTTGAAACTTCGAGTTCACAAATCTAACTTTAGCAGTTTGAAGTTATCTTCAGAAATAATCTAATTATGGTAATTGCTTAATGTTTAATTGTTCCAACACTTCAAACTATGAAAATACCCCAATGAAAGTAAAATTTTATCCAAAGAAACAACCCTTTTGTATCTAAGACATAACTTAAACTTAGTGGCATTGAGAATTACTTGGGTTACAAGAAATTATTGCTTACATCTAAAGTTGTGTTTTATAAGAGTAAATTCCTGGGATTAGCCATCTTTCCATGGAAAATGCGTGTTTTCCGACGTTAGATTACAAATTTATTTCCATGGAATAGTGAGTCAATTTATTAAAAAGAGTGATCTAAAGTTTATTTTTAACTTGATTACATGGAATACCATGGAAAGTCTTTTCATGCCTCCCCTAAGATACTGATTCCATAAAATACACTTTCCATGCAATCGTTTCCTTTTTCTAGTATCAAGCACGGCCTAAAAAAACTATCCTTGATATCAACTAATATGTATGGACACATCCTGCAACACAAAATCTTAGTCCCTTACATGTTGTATCTAGTTGCAATGTTTTTCTACCAAGTTAGAGCATTGCTCAGTCGAACTCGCAAGCGTTGATATCACAAGCTTGTTTGTCAAGTTTAGTTGATCAAAACTATAGTCTTGATTTTTAGTCTACTTATAGCTATGTCTCGGATTAGGATATAATGTGTAGTTGAGTTTTAGACTTCACGACGTTCATCTATTGAAGATGAAGATCTACTGAGGAGAGCTTGGAGGAACTTCATCAACAAAAGGTATATGGAGACGAAGATCTACTGACGAAAATTATTTATCACTCGGAAGTCTATTCGATTCCATCTCCTAATGACACTAAGTCGTATATCTATATAGACTTTTATATTATACACATTTGATATATAGAGTTGAGTTTAACTCCCTTATATATTTCTCGAAATATGTGTTGGAATATTTTTGCTTTAATTATGTTCATCATTATTCTTGATAAGTTTAGTTGAAAACAATTTCATTTGTTGGAAACTAAATATTAAGTCAAAAGATGATCTTGTGGAAATTGCCTTGAAACATTTTACATGATTTGTGTGAGACAATCATTTGATGTCGACTTGGAAAATTTTGTATTGACCATTTGATCACTTGAAAATTACTTGAAGCTAATAGTTTGTGTGAGACAGTTATTGTCGTCTTCTAAGGATGTTTCAATGATTGAAATGAGAGTTTAGAAAAATTAAACATGTCTGGATACAACACGGTATGCATACCTAGTATGCGAACTGTTTTGTAGTGATTCCAGTTCGGGAACTTTGTTTGCGTACCTAGTATGAGAATGTTTTTAACTGTTAAGGTCCAGGAACCTTGTTTGCGTACCTACTGTGCGAACGGTTCTACCCGAGTTGGGTCTGGGACTGCCGGTCGCGTACATAATATGCGAACGGCTGGACAAGGCTAAGGTCCGAAGTTGTTGTTTGCGTACCTAGTTAGCGAACACAGTGGTCTAAAATCGGCTAAGTATGTTTTTCATACTCATGAACAAAATTATTTATGAATTGAGGAATGCAATCTTTGCAAACCGTGGCTTAATGATCATTAATTAATTCTTGTACAAGTACTTTGTACGATTACGAATCAATTCGATTTTGTTCCATTTTGTACATATATATTTCTATGAGATAGTGAACAATTGAACAACTCTATGTGAAACACAATTAGATTTATTTTATTATCTTTCATAATTTATTGATCATCATATTTGATCTAGAAATGTTAGATGAATGTGGTTAAGACAAAAGTGTTCATATGGGTAACTTCGGTTAACTGTTATTGAGCCTACTCAATATACACGTTCAGGTACGGTTACCCATATCTAAATGGAGGTATATTTCATTTGTGTGTAACAAGCTAAGACCATCTAACGATGGAGATTAATTTCTTTAATTCTAAGCATACTTAGCTTGAATTTTAAATCAGGATTTCATATAACGGTGAATATTGAATACTTTGTTACTAAGCTATATTAGCTTTGATTGAAAGCAAACCCTGATTTAAAAGACTATATAATGGAGAACTCTAGCAAGTGGAAAACTTAATCTCAGCACTTTCCTGTGTCCTAGTTGCGACTAGAGTCAATTCTCCTTTAACCTAGGTTTTTCCAAAACCATATTAGGTTAACGACTTGAAGATTTCATTTGGGATTCGTGAAGCCATATCCGACTATTTTCTCTGTAGTTGCTTATTCTGATCTTATTTGTTCTAACGTATTGAGTACTATCCTCTCTAAGATTTGCTCAAGATTTATCTCCGATAGGTAAGATATAAAATGTAATTATAAAGCTCTTAGTCTCATTCTTTATGATTCCGCAATAACTTCTTCTACTACCATATAGTTAAGTTATTGTGAGGTGACTGATATTTCTAGGCTTCTCTTCAGGAGTATAAGATTGGATTATCAATTGGTTCATGTTCACCTTGATTTATCATAAAACGGAATAAAACTTCGTAGGTACTTATGTGGGAGACATATTTATCTATCAAAATCGACTTATCTGTAGGAAACAAATTTGTTTATAAGTCTTTGACTTTGGGTCGTAGCAACTCTTAGTTGTGGGTGATATCAGCAAATGGAATCAAGTGTGCAAAATACGGCGTGGTTCTAGAGGCGTAAGGAACGCGACTGTACCTTAATCGGTGTGAGACTTGGTTAGGGCTCAACCACATTCTAGTCCAAAGTTAACTTGTAGTAGGCTAGTGTCTGTAACGGCTTAATAAAATGTGGTGTTCAAATCTGGACTAGGTCCCAGGGTTATTCTGTATTTGCGGTTTCCTCGTTAACAAAATTTCTGGTGTCTTTGTTATTTGTTTTCCGCATTATATTTTTATATATTTGAAATATCACAGGTTGTGCGTAGTTTAATGAATTGGTAAATCCGACCATTCTTTTTTGGATATAAATTGATTGACACTTGGGCATTGGTCTTCGGTACTGTCAAAGTATTTCTCATATCAATCAGGCTCATATATTTCTATTTGTTTGATTTGCTGATTGATTTGGGAAAAAGAGATATAGCTCTTTGATATCTTTGTTGGTTGAGCTCACTTTATAAGTTGGTGCTCTCGGAATAATATTGGAGTTAGTCCATACAGATTTCCGAACGAATTATTGGGTGTGGTTGTTATACCCCTGCTTTTTGAACCAACATCGAAAGTTCTTTGAGAACTAAGGTGAGACTTTGAAGGACTTCATTTTGAGATTCTTGAAACCCATGTAGAACGAGTCTCTACAAGCCTCTCCCTCTGGTCGAGTTACTTCATCCCTCTCTCTGGTCATTAAACTTTCTTTGATAACTTCGGGAGTATTATAATTATAGTTTCATATGGGAATCATGAGATGTAGCCTGAAAGGTTCATTATGTCTCAACTGTATATTACAGACCAGCGTCATTATAGTTGGCTAGTGGTTGTCCTAGCTTAAAACATTGTTTGTTCATACTGAACGAGGTCCCGCAATTCTCTACGATTGTAGTTTTCCTCGTATACAAAAATTTTGGCATCCTGCTTTTATTTATCTTTGCATTATATTGATTTCTTCTTGTACTTGAAGTACAAGCAAGTTGAACGTTAAATCTCAACTAGAGATTATCTAAGGATATTCTTTTGTCTTATTTTAAAATTAATTAAAGTTTACACAAATAAATGCCTATTAGATTTTAAAAATGGTGGTGTACTTAGTACTATCTCCTTTTCAAATTTCTATCGCTCGCTAAAGATCACCTCAAGGTTCCAGTGATGATGAAAAACGCATTAGTAGTAAATTAAAATTGTTATTATTTAAGTTGTTATTATTTAAATTTATTATATTATATTTTTTGAAAATTTAATTAGTTAAGGATAGTCAATGTACGGTTCAAGTACCAAACTCCTACCTGGAACAATATTCGTACCTAGTATAAAAAATCTAATTTCCCTTCGATGATTTCAAAGTTGGGTTCATATAAGAGAGTCAACGGTGTCAATACTCATCTCTGTTGGTGCAAGGAGAATGGCAAAAGAAAGACCAAATCTAATATAAGATCAATTCTTTTTTTTCTTCTTTTTTTTTATATCGAGTGTAGATTTTATTTACATCAATTATGACATTCATAGTGGCCCAAGCCTGAAACTATAAACATCAGTACAAATAGTTATGTAACTACATGTTTGTCTTTTTCACTACATAGTGAGCTATTCACTATCTAACACTATGTAGTGGTGGAACCCACAACAAAGGATGTTTTTTCTAAGCGTTTTTTTTCTATCTAGATAGTGGTAATCACTATCCCGGTAATGAAAATAGAAAAGCACTTCATTCCCACTTTCTACTTTAAACTACCAATATCTCGTATAAAAGCCTTGTTTATTCTTTTACTTATACACCTTACTTCTTGTTCTTTACAAATACCCTCGAGTTCCCTGTAACAAAAAAGCATAAATCTCAATCAAATAACGGATTCATCCAAATCTTGGTGGATCGATCTCTTATTTCTTAACAATTCTGTAATAGCATTGAGTTTTTTTTTTTTTTTTTTTCTTTTTTGTTACACAGCATTGCTAGGTTGAACCCTCCAAGCATTGGTATATCATGGTTGATTATCATATTTTATAATCAAAACTCAAAAGTCGCTTGATTAGATTACTGGAGTCAACTTCGTTAGGTAAGACTAGGAATTTAGAAATGTTGAGACATACAAGTATTATTCGAGAAAATAAAGAATCGAAGACGTATCGACAAAAAACAAGCCATAAGCCTTCTACTTAAGATTATTAATACAAGACTTGACTTGTTTCCATTTCTATCGTTACTTTCAAGTAACATGAGAAGTTATATACATGAAACTCTAGTATTAGAGACATGATGATACATATTGATCTTTGTACCCTGGTGACTATTATTATAGAGGCGGAATTCAGAATAATAATAGACGAGAAACTTAGAAAACAGAACACAAGTAGTAATTCGAAGAAAATATCTTCTCTTAGATTATGAACAAGAAAACGATTACAATTCTCTCTTTGTTACGCTCACAATCTTCTCTAAACAAGTGGATTAACCTTAAACATTTTGCTAAGCTTGCACAAGTATTGTCGTACGCTTTCTAGGTTTTCAGGCCTAGTATATCTCAGAGGTGCGTCTATATCAAGAACACACTAACTAGATGTGTTTAGTTATGAGCTAAACACCCTATTTATAGGCTTGGTTTGGTTTCCCAAACCTCTTAGGAATCTATTTCCTTTTGTAGGACTAATTCCTTTTCTAGGAATATTACCTAAACTAAGAATACTGCTCAAAACAATACTCCTTCCTAAACTAGGAATTTATCCTAAATAAGGAATCCTTCCTAATATAGGATTTTATCCTCAACTCGCCTTGAGGATCACTAGTTCCAGTGGAAAGGAAGATACACATGTATCATGCGCCCCCTCAAGAACTTGAACTCTGTGAAAGTTATATTTGTAGGTTAGGGAACCCGTAAGTTCCTTTCACCTGTCGAACCATCTCTCCTTGCGGGAACTTGACCTTGACATCTACTTAGAAAGTCTCATTCTCTTCTGGCATGTCTCTGCGCTCTTCGCTCCTTAATGCAATATTCTTCGAGTGATTCTTCTCTATCAAAACGAGTCTTCCACATGTGGCAAGATCATCTTGTCATCTCCATCATCATCTAGTAATGGTGGTTCAAACATACTTAACCTTCTTAGGTCTTCTTCTTGTTGTTTGGTAATGTATTCCAAACTAACTCTACTCGGCTTCTCGTCAAGAGAACGGATCACAAGGAGAATGAACTTCGTCTTTAGTATTCACCAACCGCTTAGCCCGAGTGGTCAGTAATCAAGCTTGCTCCTCAAGAGGAGAGTCAATAACTCGTATTACAAAAGCTTTCCCATCTTTGGTAAAGGTATACTTCAGCTCCCTCCTATGTAAAACCGCATCTCGATACCACAAGTAAGGACTACCAAGTAAAACTTGACAAACATCCAATGGAACCACGTCGCATGTAACCTTGTCAATGTATGACTCATCAAAATCAAACTTGAACGTGCATTGCTCGCAACCTGAGCCCACCTTCCTTTTGAAGCCACCCTAAAGGATAGGGTTTCGGATGTTTGAAAGTTTTCAAACCCAACTTCTGTATCAAAGAATGTGAAAGTAAATTCTTCGACTTCCGGGTCAATAATAAACATCTATTAGTGTTGTCTTAACTCGCATCTTAACCGTGAAGAGTCGTTTCCTAAGATTGTCTTTTGTAAGTTATTCTACGCCACCTGCCATTAGAGAGAGCTTTTGATTAGGTTCTGTTAGTCCTTGGACTTCTTTTGGAACTTGTGCGACTAGTGTTGCCATCATGGCTTCTTTCTTCTGCAACCATTTTGGTTTTAGATTAGGATACTTTATCCAACACTTGTCAACAACATGCCATGTTTGTTTGCAATGAGTGCAAACTAAACCAACTTTGTCACTTGACTTCACTTCTTCTTTGCTCCTTTCATCTCCTTTAGCGACCAAACTTCCCGACTTTCCCTTAACGTTTCCCTCGACATCGTTTTCTTAAGCCTCGCCTTCAATGGCATTAGCTTTTATACTTGCTTCGGAGATAGTATCCACCGAAAACATCTTCAACTCCTTCCGTATATACTCATGAAAACCCGGAAATATATTTCATGTAGATAACATAATCCCCAAGTCTAAGTCCAAAATCATAACTTGATTCGAAATTCGAAGTATATTCTTTGTACGGTTTGGTTGTAAGTCTTTTCAAGTTGTACCACTTGAACCATCTCTCCTCAAGGTAGCCAACGGGATAAAATCTTTGTTTCCTTACAACTGCGTTGAATCTTTTCCACGACAATACTCTCTTACCTAGGTTTTGTCTTTGATAAGCTTTCCATCGTGGTTAGAGCATGCTTTTGTAGCTTCAATGCCGTGAAAGCTATCTTTTCCTTTGAACCATATTCAAAGAAAGAGAAATACGTCTCTAGGCGTTCAATCCAATCATCCAATTTTTCTACATCGACACTCCCATCGTAAAGTGGAATATCAACACGAAAATCAATTTTCAGATTCTTACCATGAGGTTTAGTTGATGTAGGACTTTTAAGAAACTCACTTCTCTTCTTTTCTTCATCCTCATCTTCTTCCTCTTCTTCTTCTTCTTCTTCTTCTTCTTCCAACTCGTCTTCTTCCGAATCATCTTTTTCCGAAGTCAGCCGTTGGTGAAGGTGTAACCTTTTTCTTTGTCTTTTTCTTAGGTGTATGAGAACGAATACATTCACTCAATTCTGAAGAGTAACTTGAATAGACTTCATGTCTGTTTGTAACGTAGCCACCTTTTCTTCCATAGTTTGTGGTTCGCCTTCCTAAGGATCATCAACTGACTTTGTCATCCTTGATCCCCTTGTTTTCTTAACGTCTTCCAACTTCTAGAGTACCTCACCAAGCTTTATGTAGAGAGATCTAGTGAAAACCATAAACCACAGGGATTTACCCTAGAAACTAACCTTGCTCGTGATGCCAACTTGATACGTATTGATCTCTCAGACACAGTGACTATTATTATAGAGGCGGAATTCGAGAATAATAATAGATGAGAAACTTAGAAAACGGAACACAAGTAGTAATTCTAAGAAAATATCTTCTCTTAGATTATGAACAAGAAAACGATTACAATTCTCTCTTTGTTACGCTCACAATCTTCTCTAAATAGTGGATTAACCTTAAAACTGTTTGCTAAGCTTGCACAAGTATTGTCGTAAGCTTTCTCTAGGTTTTGTGCCTGGTAGTATATCAGAGTAGGTGCGTCTATATCAAGAACACACTAACTAGATGTGTTTAGTTATGAGCTAAACATCCCTATTTATAGGCTTGGTTTGGTTTCCCAAACCTCTTAGGAATCTATTTCCTTTTGTAGGACTAATTCCTTTTCTAGGTATATTACCTAAACTAAGAATACTGCTCAAAACAATACTCCTTCCTAAACTAGGAATTTATCCTAAACAAGGAATCCTTCCTAATATAGGATTCTATCCTCAACTCGTCTTGAGGATCACTAGTTCCCAGGGAAAAGAAGATACACATGTATCACATGATCATCTTATTATGATCAAAGTGTCAAGGAAGAATATACAAGTTGTATCACAACTTAGGTATATTGAATTACAAAGTATAACCTTTATCTTTTGAAATTCTTAGTTGTGACGTGGACACAATGTTTGTAACTTGTTACTAGATTGTGTAATGAACTTTAGATTGATTCCATGCCTAGAAAACTATGTTTGATTATATGAGGCTAAGGAAGTAGACTTACAAACTTTTTGTTAGTTGAAAGAAATCAAGTGGATTGGTGATCCGGTTTTCATTCAAAATCTAAGGCAGGACCGAGCCCTACGTATATTACATTTTCTAACCATAAAAACCAAATCAGCTAAGCACAAAAGCTATATTTTTCTATTTTCCTCTTGATTGCTTTTGTTGATACCCATCACAAAATACTTTTGATATAAAATAGATCACCAAGTTCACTAATCTTTGTTCATTTATGAGAAATATTTCATACTAGATGTTTTGGTCTTTTCCAATTTGATAATTTTTGTTGAAATGTATTTTTTTTCATTAATTGTAACATTAAACTAATAGTGATAGTTTTTTGCAGGAATTGATAAACTACAATGATCTTAGCAATAGAACAACCCGTGTGAAATAACCACCGGTTATAATCGAGAAATATGGGGCATGCTTATGGTTGTTAGAACAACAACACATATAATAGACGAAAGTTTGCTTAGATTCAGATTCACAAACTAGTTGATTTTATCACCAGACGGATCGAGATATCATGGTACTTGCGGCATATGATCAACTAAATCAGAAACCACAATTGATTTTGCACCATACAATCCACCACATCTATTGAAAGGCCAACTAGGGGGATGCACTAGCAAATCTGGCGGCAGACAAAAGTCAGCAAGGATCTTTTGAAATCACCTTTTAGAAATATATATATAGTTACGTGTTTTTTAAGATAATATGTAATTGATGACTCCGTGGGTGTAACTTACCCACACGAAATCAATATAATATGCTTAAAAAAATCAAGAAAGTGAGATTTTGCTAAAAGTTGATCTTTTATGGCGGTATTCATCAAATTTTAAATAACGATTTTACTGGGAACGAGGATATATAAGTTAGTTTGAAAAGAATTGTCTAATATAGTGAATTTTAACATTCTTACATAACAAAGATTGTTTGTACCATAAGTAAAGATGCCACATAATGGGCCAAATTGGTACTTGAATCATCTTTGGCCCTCATCCAAGCCCACTAACCATTCAACCGAAGCAGCCACCACCAGCCTGCCTAATATTACAATGACGGTCAATGGTCAAAGTCAACACCGATCAATAAGTCAAAGTCGACCGTTGGCCAATCGTCAAAATCGGGTTGCACGTCGCACCTCCGCCAATTTTGTCTTTTTGCCGCGGTGCGCTTAACCAATTTCCAATAAGTACTTTTCCGCATTGCCAACCATTTCAAGCCATGTTGCCGAGATATGTCGCTAACGATTTCACCATGTTGCCGAGATGCGGCTGTCAGCGGCCTCCATCCATCTTGCCAGCCCATTATGCCCGTCATCAATCATCAATCCCCGGCAAGCGAGAATTAAACATGAAGGCATGAATGAGCGGTTTCATGCGAGAATTTAACATGGAGGCATAAATGAGCGAGTTTCATGCGAGGAATTTAACATGGAGGCATGAATGAGCAGTTTCATGCAGAATTTAACATGGAGGCTGAGCAGTTTCATGCAGATTTTAACATGGAAGCATGAATGAGCAGTTTCATGCAGAATTTAACATGGAGGTATGAATGAGAAGTTTCATGCAGAATTAAACAGGGAGGCATGAATGAGCAGTTAATGCCATTAAAGTTTATATTGAAATTAGGTATTCAACTGTATAAATAGGGAGGAGGAGAAATCATTAGGTGGGGGGGAAAAGAGAGAAAAAATAGACTGTAATTCTATTATCAATAAAACACCACTCCCCAAGGGGATTCACCCGTGGATGTAGGCAAACCATGCCGAACCACGTAAAACTCCGCGTCTCTCTTTATTTGTTCTTCAATTCGTCTCCAACCCTAAATACACACCTCAATCGTGTTTCGTGCCCAAAAGTAATTTTGGGTACAAACAAGTATAAAAAAATTAATAACTAGATGGAACAAGAGAGTAATACACGGTAAGTACAAAACAAATAACTTACAAACCAAATGACTTTCAATAACAATAAAAAAAATGATTATAAAAAAAAAATAGTGGTAGACCACCATGTTAAAGCACTATACATCAATATAAAAAGAAAAAGCTGCAAGAAAAATTTAAATTTTTAGGCCCCGAAAATTTGAGGCTCTAGGCATAAGCCTAGCTGGCCTAGTCCATAACACGACTCCGTGTTTATCCATATATATAGAGAAGGAAAGGAAAATCAAGCTTTTTATAATATTTTTGAACCCAAGAACACAAGTTATAGAATGCGCATACCTGAGCCAAGTAGGAATTTTTTTTTTGGCAAGGTAGGTTAATTATTATATGCCATGAAAAAGATAATGTAGATGATGTTGATAACCTGTCGGAACAGAATTGGAAATACATGGATTATTTGTGGAATCCAGTTACATTAGAGACAATTCAGTTACCAAGTTTACTCTACTGGATGGATAAACCTGATGAATTTATATTTATTCGACCAAGATGATCTGATTGAGCATGTCATCTTATTTCGTCAATCTGGAGACAAATAATGGAGAACCCAATCGGTATCTCGAGATATTATAAGCATGCACGAACTTGAGTCCCTCTAGTGTTTTAAAGGTAAGCTATATGCTATGGGAATGAACGCCAATCACTTAGAGATCGAAACACAACATCGAATTGGAGCTAAGGATGATAATAGTCTCACACTTTCTATACTGCCGTTCTAGGTAAGTTTTTGCACTTTCTTTGCAATTCGAGGAGCAAGGGATTACCCTTTGGGCTAATACATATTTTGTGGGATGTTACGATGAAATTTTCAAAATTGAAATGGATTGCAATGATAGGGTATCTGAGATAGTCATAATGTCAATACTTATAACCAGATTGGATTTGTGTTTGATAGAGTGGAAGGTGGTGAATAATCTCGGTGATCAAGTTCTCTTTGTTGGAAATAAAACAACTTGTTGTTGCTCAGCTGCCGATTTGAGACTCCCCAGGGGTTGTTTGTATTACACTCTTGATAAAGATCAGGGGATGTACAAATTTGACGTAGAAAGTGTTGGAATCTTGCAACAATTAAAAACACGTTAGATGTATCAAAATAATATGTAAAGAACTAAATCAAAACAACTCTACCGAAACAACTTGATGAGGGCAGAATCACAGGTTCAACAAGTTGTCCTTAACACATTAGTTTGTGGGTATACTCGAGATGAGTAATGATAAACCTCTCACAACGAAGATGTGTCCAGGATAATACTGCCCGATATAACTTGAGTTAGCACCATGCAAGTTACACACTCCTGAACTTAGCAACATGGATTGGAAGTGAACACGCCGTGGAAAATAAAGTAAGAAGAAGATAATTAAAAAGAAGACTAGAAAGTAGTAGCTTTTGGTGTGTTTTCTAAACAGATTTTCGAGTATTGTTTATAGGAGAAAGATTACTTGTAAACAAGTTAGATTTAAGTTTCCATATAAAACAAGTTTCTTGTAAAACAATCAAAAACGAAAAGGAATTTTCCTATAAATCAAACACTTATTTTTGGAATTAATAAGTTTCCTAAAGAAAAACTAGCAAAAATAATATCGAGTAGACCCACGACTTGGACTTGGTGTAAGTAAAACAAATAAAAAACTAAAAGGAGTTTTCCTATATAAATAAATCCTATAAATAAAACACTTATTTTTGGAATTAATAAATAAAAAACTAGCAAAAATAGTATCGAGTAGACGCACGACTTGGGTGTATGTATGGTGTAAGCGCACATTTCATGGGTTGTGCCATGTATCTTTCGCCCCAACCGCCTCCACCCTCGTTTGTTAATATATCATTTCTGTTAATATATCCATATGAATATTATATAGTGGAGCTCCTCCTCTAGTATACCTAATATGGAACTAAAGAAATTCATTCACTCAAAGAAATGAGTGAGCATCCATAGAACCCTTAGGTCCTAAGATCAAACCACACAAAGACCAAAATATTTAAACTAAAAACTCTTTTTCTCCAACAAAGCAACGATGCCGGATCCAAAGATGCCAACATCAGGGGTTATCTATTATTTTTCCTGGCACTTTTAGGGGCGACCCCGAAAGAATTAGGGGCGACTTTTTTATTCCCAACCCATATACACCGTTAAGGGATGTCCAAAAACGCGGAGAATACGTTAATGCCCTTACACAATCGGAAGCAATTTTTCCCGATTATTAAAGGAAATCGGAAGCTTAGTAACTATATTATACTACCGATTATTATCGATTTTGTGCCAAACTCGCATCCGTCTTCTATGACAATCGAATGGAAATAACCTCACGAGACTACCGGTTATAGTAGATCCTAAATTCCAAAATTGGTGATTTCGCAAGAAAGAAATTTAGGGCAAGCGTATAATCTAAGTCTTATTAACTACCGATTATTCTAGTTCCCAAATTGAAAAAATGACATTTCGCAAAAAACAAAATTTGGGGCAACCGTATAATCGTAAGTTTATTAGCTACCGTTATTCTAGTTCCCAAATTCAAAAAAATGACATTTCGCAAAAAACAAAATTTGGGGCAATCTGTATAATCGGAAGTTAAAATACTTCATTTGACTACTGGATTATACGGTTGCCCCAACAAAATACGGCCGTTGGAACTCTAAAGCGTATATAAGGATTGTATCCTTTACTCTCTATGGAACACAAATGCCTTTAAACTCTCTCCAACATCATCTTCAACATAATGGCCCAACCATTCATTAATCCTACGGAGTTCACCATTGAAGAAGATTTATCTTTATGTAGGCGCTATGTTCAATTCTATCCGAGACGAGGAGAAGAACGCGAGGGCAAGGAGGCATAATGAGTATGAGTTATTTGGGGAAAATTCACGAAAAATTCTGCGACATTTAGGTAACCCAAACAACCGTCACTCCCGCTGATCTTTTCTGCGAGTTGGTTCAATAAATGGACACGTCCAAGAATTCGTCCATTTAACTTATCTTGTGAATTAATATCGATTGAGGGGTGAAACCAATGATGAGGTTATAGAACGATCTCTCGGGGAATGGCGGAGATGGAAAGATCAAGCTTAGTTATGGCTCATTTTAGAATCCTTAGGGCGATGGAAAGATTTAATCCGTTTAGGACTCGGCCCAACACGTCCACGACGCTAATCACAATACCTTGTAATAGAATGAGGGAGTTCAATGTAAAATTATGATGATGTGTAGGTGATATTGTTATGAATTTCAAAATATTTATGAAAATCGGAAGTTTTAATTGTTGATCTAACTACCCCATTATACTCAATGGCCAGTTCGTTCAAAAGAAACTAGCCGTGCCTAAAACCACATACAATCAAGAGATAAGACATATTGAGAAACCTCCGATTATACTACTCTAATGGCGAGAACTCATTGACAAAACAACCTATAATCGGAAGTATATAACAATACATGTTTACCGATTACGAATAATCGGGTGATTTGTTCAAACATTTACTACCGATTGTGGGTAATAATTGTACGCAATTTCGATGCAGGTCTTGTAAAAGTACGCATCAACGGCCATATTTTCAAAAAAAGAGACGTTGGGACTCTCATCTATATAAAGAGGGTAAACTCTTCTTATTTATGCACCAAACAACACATATATAACATTGTGTATTCTACAAATAGATTTTCCATCGTCTACTCTTGTGAATTCATTCTATATCTCAACTTACAAGCATGGCAACGTTTGACTTGCAGATGAAGATTTGGTCATTGTGAAAACATGGTATCGTGAAACAAGACGTGAAGATGTCATAGCGGGAAGGTCAACACCCGAAGTCTTTGGGCGAGGGTATATAGCCAATTTGTGCGAGTATGGAAATCCAAAGCAAAGATCACTCCAACAAGTTCATGATCGTTTCTCACTTGTCCAAAAAGGGGTAAATGATTACATAACGATACAAAAGAGGATGTTTAACACTAGCCACTTAAGCTTGTCGATCCAACAATTTGTAAGTATAACGCTCGGGTGTTTAATCTTTCTTACTAAAACGAAGTTGACATTATTTTATGTTTGTTTATATAGGAGACACTCGCAAAAAGACAGTACTTAGTGGAAAAGGGTGAAGAATTCACTTATGATGGAAGTTATGAATTCCTGAAGTCCGTCCTGAATAAAATATAAATGTTTTTCTGCATTGGTTACAATCGGAAGTTATTATTTTATATTGTCTACCGAGGTCAGGAAGATTTTCACCTATTTTTCAGAATTTGGTGACAATCGGAAGTTTATGCAAAGTATGTTGTCTCTTTAGGTTCAGGAAGATTTTCAGCTTTTTGTCAGACTATGGTGACAATCGGAAGTTTATTCAATATGGTGTCTACCGATTCTGGGAAAAATTTACAGTTTATTTTTTGTCAGAGTTTGGTGTTAATCGGATGTTTATATAATATGTAATCTACCGATTCTGGGAAAAAAATTTCAGTTGTTTTATCAGCCTTTTAATCGGAAGATAAGTTCAAAAAAGTTAATAACCGATTATAATATTGATTGAGTCTGTTTACAAAAGCTTGTATAATCGGTTGATATATTAAAAATATAACTACCGATTATAGCTTTAGACTTCACAGTATTTCCACAAAATGCCAAAAAAAATATGTACAAATAGGGGCTTTCCAAAATACATCTTTCAAACATAACAATCATTGATCTTCATCATCCAGAGAGAACCAATTCAGTAGGCCTTCCTGGGAAATCCACCTTCATGACGCGATCCCAATTCAACATGTTGGTCTCATATTGTTTCAACCAATCGTTACAATGATTCGTTGGGAAGTAATCGCTCCAACCAGCCAAGCGGAGGTAATGGGCAATCCCTCTTTACTCTTAAACCGATAAAATGCATCTCATTCACAAATGCCATAACAATTCTTCTATCTTTAACCGATTGATCGCAAACCGTCCTTGTAGGTGTAAACGTATTAGAATGTCCATACCTAGGAGGAACAAAGAAATGTACCACGCAATTCAAAAGCGTCCGCTAAGAGATATCCACATTTAGGCATTGTCATCCAATACTTGGATCCGATTGTCTTCAATCCCTTTCGGCACTTTACATCGCGCAACAAAGTCTTTGAACTCTAGTTCTTTGTCGTGCCTATCTCCTTCCTTCATCATCTCCATATAGAAATCCTTGTCCTTTATTAGTTGTACCGCCATCTTAGTTCTTAAATTTTGCCATTGGGTGACATCTTCGTTCACCGCCTCTCCAAAGTAACCAATTTGTTCCGAGGCGACGTGAAACCCGCAATTTCCATCCCCATCAACCTCGTCGGTGGACAAAACAAATGGAACATTGAGTGGAGGGAGTTGTTTCATATACTCTTCTATAATCGTATACCTTGATCGTGTTGGTCTTCCATGAAAATCCCTAGGACAACGAACAGTACCATACTTCTCTCTTATAGTCACCATTTCCGTTGAATGTGTTTGTGGCGAGTCGCTCATTTGATCAATAAATACAGAGCTAGTTTGGGTCTCCACTAACACAACTTGTTCCACCTCATCGACTTGACTTACTTGAAAGGCTTCTTAGAGACTTTTGGACTTCCATTTGATCTTTTCTTGGACGACCTCTTTTCTTTGGTTGCGGCTCATCTTCAAATTCGTCTTCCGAACGCTCATGCCCGACACAATATTCTTTTATTAGACAAATGATCCTTTAATTCTTTTCTTTCAATGGTCCTCGACACTTCGGTGTTTGGCCCACCCGCCCCCGTATGCTTAATAGGTTCATCAACCTCTTTTAAACGAGGGTGAAGAGCTTGTTCCAAATCATGCATCAATATTTGCTTCTTGGCGCCATTTGTTGTAGCATAACGCTCGGCTATTCTTGCACACAATTCCCGACTCCATGAACGACGGACCATTGACTACGGGTGTGCTTGAGTGAAATTTAATTGCTTCAAAATGGATGAATATCATTGATGTCAATCACATCGACGTACCTACCCATTTATGACGACACGGGAGACCAATACCTATCATATCCTTGCAAACACAAACCGTATTCTCGTCATCGTTAGCTTTATACAACTTCAATTGTTCTATCATGTGATTTATTGCCCAACGTCAAACTTTATGAACAATGCCCCTTAGAAGCAATCTTTCCTCTTCGTGTTAAGTAGGGAATTTATGTACACTAAATTGCATAGAAGCCTTAATCTTTATGAGATCACGATTGGTGAAATCATGGATTGCTTCTTGGATCGACACAACTCCATTTTGACTACTAGAAGTATTTTCTTTAATCGGCCATGAGACCCCTCCGCAATGCTTGTCGCCTCGTTCTTGAAGTTATGATATTCATATGTCCATGCATACACAAACCTCTCCTTAATCGGTAACCATTGTGTTTTACAATACTCAACGGGTTTTGGGTAGTCCTTGTAATATTCTTCCTCAAATTTCTTCAAGTTCCTTTCGTAAATTTCCTGGCCATTGACCAAACGATCTTGTCCCATGCTTTCATGAGCGATCTCCAAATTATCCCATCCTCCTTCCATTTTTCATCAAATAACCTCTTCTCTTCCTCTCATTCTTCCTCGGTTAATTTACTAATGCGCTCATCCTCTTCCTTCGACCTCTTGGTACCCTTCCTTGGTTTTTAGCTTGGAAATGGAGATGGGGTGTGTGCGAGGTTGCATTGAATGTGCCACGTACACCGCAAGTTTCGGGCTTCGGGAAACACTACCGCTATTGCATGCATTAAGGCTTGATCGTTATCGTTACAATAACCCTTGGAAAATCATCCCCATTGTAAATGGACCTCAGCGTCTCCAAACATCCAAACGGAAACTCACGTTGTTCTCATGATCCATTAAACCCCATGCAATCGTAAACGTGTTTTTGTCCGAAGTGTGACAAGCAATGTTCAACAACGGCATGTTATATTTGTTTGTCTTGTAAGTGGCATCTATCAACGAAATTTGATGAAAACACTCGAGCCAATTTTATCATTTCGGGATGTGCCAAGAAAATACGTACCACTTTACCATCCTTTTCTTCCATTCTCAACGTGTAGTCGTGTAACTCACCTAACCACTGCGATTGTTGCATGGCCGTTTCTACCATCCCATTCCGTCCTTTTGATCGTAGCTAGGGCCGACTTAATTGTAGATAAAGAAGACAAGTTGCGGGGTCGTCACGCCTTTATTTTACTTAAGATCGCACTCGCCTTTTGGATACGATGTACCTCACCGTCTCCATTTCATGCTTTTAACCTTGAAACCACTACATGTCCAATAAGAGTATTCGGATCATCGTGGTTGTGACAACCATTAGCAACTTTAGACATTTTCCAATCTTTACTTTCCTTACCATCAGGCTTATAGAAGACAATCTTAAATGGGCATCCAATCTTCTTCGTATGAGTTCGGTACTTCTTTCTCTCCGTCTTTCTTACATACTTATTATTCTTTCCTCGTGACTCTTCTTCTCCCCACCTCGCCACATACCATTTCAAACCGAATATTCTTAACGCAACGGTTCGAACTACCACGCACATCTTCTCTTTTGCCTTGTTCATAAGCCATTCCTTGGCCTCCTTCTTACTTCCAAATATCTAAATGGGCATATTACAAAACAAAAATAATAAGCATAACCATCTAACATACACGATTGGAAAAAGAAAAGATAAATCATGACCATACCAAATCGTTGCATAGTGTAGGGAAAGTATCGGGCCTCAAATAATAATCGTCATCAACCGCTACAATAGCCTACACACAACAACAACAATTTATGCATTAGCAATCGGAAGGAAGTTTAGATAATAAGTAAACGATTGTAACACACCTAGGTGATTTAATACTATACAACGTAATGGAGATTATAATAAATCGGTAGTCATGTACGCATATAGTCTACCGATTAACGACATACAGAAATGAACAATTCTTCAGGTAAAAACCTTCAATAAACATATACGCATATAGTCATGTACGCATATAGTCATGTACGCATATAGTCTACCGATTAACGACATATTTAAATGAACAATTCTTACGTGTAAAAACCTTCAATTCTTCGGTAGTCATGTACGCATATAGTCTACCCGATGCTGACATACGAAATGAACAATTCTTACATTGTAAAAACCTTCAATAATCGGAGGGACTATAAATTCATGAACCAACCGATTATTATATACCAATAATCGGACGTTTATTCATGTAGAAAAATTCCGATTATGAGAAATTGAAGCTTTCAATTTGGGGATTTTTCATATTCGGCATATTAATACATCAAAATATACCCGATTATTGATAATCGGTAGATATGTTACTAAATTAACTACGAATATATGTCGTTCATGTCATTCAATGCATGCAATAAATCGAATTTTCACGTTCGAAAACACGCACAAACGCACGTAACATGGATAACATGGGTATTAGAGTTTGTTAACAACATACCGTATGTTTGATGAATCGTTAGCTTCGATCTCGGGTGATTCTCCATTTTCTTCCATGAAAGCGTCGTCTAGGGTTTCATCTCCATCAAAGTTTGGATCATTCAACATATACCCCAAATCGTCATCTCTAAACGGTAGTGAACCTTGAAATTCAACAACTTCACGTCCTCCTTAACCGTACCCATCCATGTTTATGGAAGTTGGCAAAAATCGGAAGTTGGCAACATATACCCACTTCTTCTTCTTTTTTTTCTTCTTCTTCTCTCACTCAATCGGGACACTAATATATAGACCTTGATGTAACTACCGATTACAGAGTTTGCTACCGATTATTGAGTGAAACTACCGATTATTGTTTTGGCTACAGAATATTATAGTTTTTGTCAAAGGTTGAATCACGACCACTTATAATCGGCAGTGTATAAGTTTTATCATCTCACGATTATGTCGGATGACAAATTAAAGCAAATAAGGATTTTAGAAAAAACTCATTTAGGGGCAACCTATAATCGGTATGTTTTGGAACCTATATTCCGTACGATTATGGCTACTTCCAAATCACGAACCACATGGTTAGGCCTGGCTTTGTACCCTCTTAACCTATGCATTTTGGCAAGGGTTCGATCACGGGTCTCCTTACAATCGGTAGTTTATTAAGTTGAGTAGACTACCGATTATGGTAGATTTCAAAATTCATCGAATGAAGGATTTTAGAAAAACTCATTTGGGGCAACCTATAATCGGTAGGTTGTGGAACCTATTGCTTACGATTATGGCTACATCAAATCACGAACCACATGGTTATGCACGGCTCTGACACTCAAAACCTATGGAATTTGGCAAGGGGTTCGATGCGGGGCTCCTTATAATCGGTAGGTTGTTAAGTTGTTAACTCTACAGATTATGGTATATTTCAAATTCCCTTACATGAAGGATTTTATGAAAAACTCATTTTGGGGCAACCCATAATCGGATGGTTTGGTAATATATTTAACTCCCCGATTAACGCCGCATCCAAAACACGAACCAAGTGGTTATGGTCATCGAGTGCACTCAAAACCTATGAAATATGGCAAAGGTTGGATCGGGGCTCGTTATAATCGGTTTTTATATAATTATATACCTACCGATTATGGTATATTTCAACATTCATTACGTGAAGGATTTTAGAAAAAAACTAAATTTGGGGCAACCTATAATCGGTAGGTTGTGGAACCTATTAGGCTTCCGATTATGGCTAGATCCACAGCTCTATCCAAGTGGTTATGGTTGGCTCTGCACCCCTCAAAACCTATGGAATTTGGCCAAGGCTGAATACGGAGCTCCTTATAATCGGTAGTCTTACAAGTTGGATAACCTACGATTATAAAAGGGATTATCGGGTTGAAGTATCTACACAATAATCGGCGGTATAGTTTCAATTTAACCTCTGGATTCACCTTTAACCTACCGATTATGGTGTTGGCTACCGATTATATAAGGGCATATCAGCCATTTCGAAAAATCGAAGATAAGGGGTAGCTTAGATTTACGTTTGGGTGACCTTTTTGTCTTTTAGTGTCGCCCCTAATTCTTTGGGGTCGCCCCTAAAAAGTGCCAGGTTATTTTTTCCTTATAGTTATCGAGTATGCCTCAAAACATTTTGGTATTGCCTCAAAACAGGATTCCAAAATGATAAGGAAATTGATACCCGGCCCAACCCAATAGAAAACTGATTCCAAAAGAACCATTTTTTGGGGACCATCCATTTTTTGGGGGGCCATTCTTTTATTTTGGGTAAGATATTAGAAGTAAATCTAGGTCACCCATTATCTGGATATTTATGATAATACCTAAATTACCCTCTGATTATTTTTGGTTAATGATTAGTTAGCGTTAATATTAGTTAGTGTGATTAGTGAAATAATTTTGAATAAAGATTTGAGATTAAAAAATCAGATTTTTTAAAAAAGAAGTAGAATTATTGAGAGAGAAAAGTTAGAGAAGATGAAGAAGAAAAACATGGAACATATTTTATTTTTTTTTAGTTCACTAAGCTAGACTATTCAAGTGATGATTCAATTGAGAATAGCTCATCTGAATCTTCATCTCCTTCCTCTCCTAGAGTATATGTCAATCTTCACAATGATCCAGATATGAATTATTTCTTAGATGGTGAATGTATTCTTCGCCAAAGCCAATCACAAGATGAAAACGATGGATTTTACCAACCACAACCGGAGGAAGACTATTTGGGTACCTAGGTATGCTCTAAACTTAGATAATGTTGGTTAAATTGGTCCAAATTTTAAAAACAATGTGAATTTGTTAAGTAGATTTGGGCTTGTTCGGTTACCTTGTGTGAAAACATGTCTTAAGAACAAATTCGAAAGTGTAGTTCGGTTACTTTTTCTAAACACGCAGGTTAACGAACTCTCCAATAATGGAGGGTTTTGAAGTTCGATTAACGGACATGTTCCGAACTTTGTAAATAGGATTACTGAGTTATGTTCGGTTTGGCCGAAATGTAACCGAACTTTAGGGTCTATAAGTTCGGTTAGTTTGCAACCAATAGATAACCTAACTTATGTAAAATAAGATTGCACATTAGTGTATAAAGTTAGGTTGGTTCGCAAACTTCATACCAACCAACTATCTAACCGAACTTACATACAATAAAATTTGATTTAGTATATGTAAAGTTAGGTTAGTTGTCAACTTGCTTTACAAACCGAGACTACGAGTTCGGTTATCATGATAAAATTATCATGTAACCGAACCGATTGTGATTGTAATTGATGTTGTTACATTTCTTGTAGATTGAATGTCAACCTATACCAATGGATAATCAACCTTCTCCGATTGGCATGTTGTTTGAAGATACATCTCATCACTATGTCAATGATTTGGTTTTTGATAAACCTATTGATGCGAAGAATTGGGCTAGAGAGCATGCCAAGAAAGCCATGTGCGTATTAGTTTTGAATGGAAAAGAAAGCCAAACTCGTTTTGAAATGGTTTGTGAGAGAAGTGGAGATCCTGATGTTAGTCACAAGAGGAAGGGTTATGTGTATAAAGGAAAGACGACGAGGCGAGAAGACAACGTGCTCAAATAAAATTAAATGTCCGTTCAAGCTAGTATTTAGTAAGTGCAAAAAAAAGGAATGGATGGGTTCTATCTATGGATAAGGTGGCAGGTCATCATAACCACCCTCGTCGGATATATTGAAGGACATGCAATGGCCGCAAGGCTCACTCCTCAAGAAATGGAGAAAATAGCTAAATTTTTAGGAGAATGGGAATTTCACCACTTAACATGCTTCGCTTACTAAAGGATGATAACAAGGATAATGTATCATCTTTGACCACCATTTACAATGCAATTGAGACAATTAAAAGGAATGAATGGAAAGATAGACAAGTGATGCAACAATTGTTTTTTTTGCGCTAAAGAGAAAGGCTTCACGGTTCAAAAGAAGGTAGGTCAGAAAAGATGAAATAACGCATCTCTTCATTGCGCATCCTAAGAGTGTTCAATTGGATCAATGCTTCCATCAATTTCTTATAGTGGATTGCACTTACAAGACTAACAAATACGAGATGCCATTGTTGAACATTGTTGGTCGTACCTCGACGAAGTCACCGTTTACCGTTGCTTTTTGTTTTCTAGAAGATAAGCAAGAACCAAGTTACACTTAGGCGCTTACAACAAGTGAAGGCCATATGCGATATGATGATATCCCCACGGTTATAGTGACGGACAACAATGTAGCATTAATGAACGTAATAGAGAGAGTCTTCCCATTAGCACATAATATGCTTTGTACGTTCCATATGGTGTAATGTGATGAATAGCTGCAAGCCTCAAATTTTTCCACCAAAGAGGAAAGCATTTGAAGAGATTAGTAAGCTAGGAAGATGAACAAGCGGATGCAAAAGAGGAATTCGATATGCAATACACTATAAATCACGCTAAATGGTTTGCTTTCTCTCAGTTAATGGGAGTCATTGACTTGGTCTCTCACCGAAGAAGAGTATAATCTAAATCTTGCAGCATTTATCGAACATTGGTCTAGCCCGAATATCGATTGTAACGTATGTGGTTAAGCAATGGTTGGAACCGCACAAATAGCACTTCGTTTATGCATTTACCACCCACCATAAACACTTTGGGAATCAAGCGACAAGTTTGGTAGAATCGGCTCACCACCGGTTCAAGAAAAATCTTTTTGGATGTGTCGATAATTTTGTGATTGTGTTTAACGCAATGGAGAATTACTTCAACCGCGAGATTGATATAATTAAGAGAAGTTTCAAAAAGCCGCATCATGAAGTACAAAGGATTGTACAAAAGATGGTAACATCAAGAAAATGGAGGACCTTCGGTTGTTCAAGGGGACTCCATCATAATGTTTCACGTGCTTGCATTAAGAGGTTAATGGTAGAGGTGAATTTGATTGACATATGGGGAACCAAACCGGACACGAGGTTTGTGTTTGCAACATGATGAAGTCTATGGGACTCCTTGTCGCCATATGCTAGTTAAGTATGAACATGGCATAATCCCTCTAAGCGATATAGATCCATATTGGCAACAATTAAGTTTTGTCCCTCCTCCAAAGGGCGCTATCAGGAGAAGAGTTTGGTGACAATGAGATGGGAATAATCGTTATCAAGATGTCTTAGGAACATGAACAAACTCGAAAAGCAAATCTTTTGGGATGACATGCGGCCAATCGTTTATCCACACACTTCGGAGAATGTGCACGAACCGAAAAAAGGCAAGGGCAAAGGTAGGCCAATCACCAAAGAAGCAAAAAAATAAGTAAGAGAATATGCAAAGGTGTTGGCTAAGAGGAAAAGTGAAATGACCCCTTTTACTAGAGATCCTTGTGGGCATGAGCATACCGCGGCGAAGTACCAAGAAGATTCTAAGAAAAGGTCTAGGAACATTGTGGAAAAGGGCGAGACAAGTGAACGGGATATGAAGAAAAAAGGACCGATGATATGCTCGTAACCAACCCCACCTACTCCATCGGAACCTAGCCAACCAATTCAATGAGATGTGAAGCTTAAGGCTCCAATATGCCGCATCCAAGAAAGAAGTCGACCAATTGATGATACACCACCATTTGTTGATATAAGGTACTTGGAAAAGCTACCTTCATACATTAGAAAGTACGTCATATCCACCGATGACGTCCCTCCGGATGGTAATTGCGGATTCCACGTTGTCGTACAACAACTAGGGCCTTTCCTTTGAAGGTGCGAAGGCTGTATAATGATAATCAAATCACGTATGTCAAGAAAGGTTGTTGATGAAGCTAAAGGACAAACCAGAATTTTACAAGACAATGTTGTCTGATGGGGATGCTAGTCTCAATGTGCAGTTTGTTATGTGTCAAATACGTCTCCACGAGGGGGATCCAATCGCAAGGGATCATTGGATTGGCATGCCGATATGTGGGCACTTAATCGCCGAAGCATTCAATTGCGTGGTTCACTATTTCTCAAAAGGTGCTAGTTTCACATACACTCCGAAAACAAAAATATGTGTCGAGCAACTTAGATGTATGAGAGTGGTGATTGCGTTTGTTAACAACAACCATTTTATAGCCTCCGGTTAGAAGACGATTGTCCACTGCCTCCGATCTGCGGACACTCTTATTGGCATGGATTTAACCCCGACACAATGTTGGGTTGGTGCATTATGTACGACCATAACATGGAGATGTGAAAAACTTTGAAGGATTCAGAAAAAATCATACACGAAGGTTCAGTTTCCCTTGCGGATGATTAAATGTACCATTAATTGAACTAAGTATGCTTTGAACATCAACATAAGAATCAAAGATTGTGTTTTTTGGAATTAGGTCTTATTTTTTGGGTTATGCTTTGAACATTTTCATAAGAATTAGAGATTGTTATTTTTGGAACTTTTTTTTTCTTCATATTGGAACTTAATTACATGACATCGCCGAACAGTGAGACAACAAGACTTAAGTTCGGTTAGGAAATGAAATTAGAGGACATTGCCGAACTAAAACTAAAGCTACATAACATTTAATATCCGAAACGCGTTATGAAAAAGTCTTTAAGTATGCGGAAATGATCTTCATATTTGAAATCCTTTCTCTCCATCTTCGCTATTCGTTTTTTGATGTTAAAATGATTTCGGCGAATCCTTCACCATAAGTCGATACCGCCTTACAATACTAAATAAAGCCATAAATTCCACAACTCTATCTCTAATCTTTCCGAATCGAATGAACAAAGCTATATGATCACGGTTATGAGGGTTTTTTTTGTCGGAGCACAATTTCTCATGAATTTTCCCCTAATAACTTTGACTCATAATACCATTCATTCTTCGTTCTTCACCCCTCTTTGGATAGTATAGTATGTAGTTTCTGCAAAGAGAAAGATCTTCATCTAGAGTAAATTTAGGAGTAGTAGCTGCCATTTTTAGAAGATTTTGAGACAAAATGTTAACTATGAGACACATATTTATACCAATGAGGTGTATAACAACTATAAAAATAGCCGTTACTTGAAATTTGTGTCATTGAAATTTCAAAATACATAGTTCGGTTACATAAGAAATGCAAAGTTAACCGAACAGTGCAAACCACCAAACTGCAAAGTTACAGTGTAATGTTCGGTTACCTGGTAAATCATAACAGGTAACCGAACTTAGGAAAATTATCTCTGATTTTTGAGCTCCACAGTGTAATGTTCGGTTACCTGCAAAATAATACCAGGTAACCGAACATTACACTATAACTTTTGAAATTTTGTTGTTGTGAGTTCGGTTAGATTTCAAAATCTGCAAACCAACCGAACTTGTGGACCACCAAGTTCGGTTATCTGCAAAATAATATAAGGTAACCAAACATTACACTATAACTTTTGAAATTTTCTTATTGTGAGTTCGGTTAGATTGCAAATCTGCGAACCAACCGAACTTGTGGACCACCAAGTTCGGTTACACCTGCAAAATAATACAAGGTAACCAAACATTACAACGTAACTTTTGAAATTTTCTTGTTGTGAGTTCGATTAGATTGCAAAATCTGCGAACCAATAGAACACAGGTTCGGTTGGCTGCAAAATTGCGGTAACCGAACTAAAACCATACTAAGGATGGTTTATGAACCCATAAGTTCGGTCACTGACCTTTTTGCGAGTAATAGAACATTGGAGTTCGGTTGCAAAAAAATGCGAGTAACCGAATACAACTCGCAACTTCGAATTTTTTTGTAGCTGAGTTCGGTTAGATTACAAATTTGCGAACAAACCGAACTTAAGAACATCCGAGTTCGGTTGTTTACGAGATTTAGTCTACTAACCGAACTACCTAATTGTTTCTTAAAAATTTGAATGTAATGAAACACTTAACCGTCAAATAACCGAAATAATCCCTTAAAACACAAATTAAAAACCAAATTATGAAATTCATTTACTAATCCACATAACTAAATGTTGGAAGCACACAAATATAAGAAAACAAACTACCAAATCCTTGATAAAAAAGTCTTCCAAATATAAGGAAACAAACTACCAAATCCATAATAAAAAGTCTTCCAAACATAAGAAAACAAAGTATTAAATCCACAATAAGTTTTATAAACATAAGAAACCAAAGTACTAATTGTTGCAATCACTCATTTACCACGACCACTACGAGAAACTTTTCTACTCTTACGTTTAGGAGCTTTAGGTCGTCCTTCGTCACTAGGAGTGTCATCTCCACTTTGCTTTGTTGTTCAACCATCCGACTTGAACCTTCCCCTTCTCGGCGACTCCTCTTGACGGCATGGTCCAGCTTGGATCAACCTGGCTTGTATCGACAAGGTTGGGATTAAAACATTAGTCCATTGGTTGTAGAGTCTGTTTGTTGTCGAGTGTGCATAAACTCTCCACTCCGGATTTTTGCCATCATTTTCTTCAACAATTTAGCACTTGCCTTCACCTTTTCTCATCAAAAACATAAGTAACTATTATTTTTCAATACTCTATAACATTTTGAAAAACAAAAATAAGAGTAAATATCTTACCGCCGAATTCCACAATATCAATGCCTCATCACCACACATAGGGGTATGCTTCATAGTTTTCTTAGCCTCTTTTGCCATTTCCGTCGCTTTGGCTTTATCAGCACGGGCTTGTTGGAAACTGTTTACTACACGAGGATGATAAAAATGTTCATACCATTCCATATATCCCTCGTCAGCGGCATTTGGCTCATCAAACGAATCTTGTAACTCTTCAACCGAAACAAGATAATCCACAAAGTTCTTGGGTGGTCCACCGATGGAGCAGGATCGTATTTGGGGAGAAATTCTTTCGGTGTTCTTAGTTCCTGCTTTTTCACCTTGAAGTTGAAGTTTTCCACTTGTGGGACACTTTGGACACAAGAAAGTTGTCTAAATACTCTTCGAGGATTATACATTGTACAATCTCGAGGATGAAACAACGGTCCATTATAAGCCGCAATGGTGAGAAATCAATAACCTCAACATCCTCCTCGTCTTCAACTAATGCAATGGTGTAAGGATGGAAAACCACATCTTCCCGTTAACTTATCCAATGTCTCCTCAACTCCAACACCTTTTTTTTCTTATTCTTTTCCCGTGATTTCAAAATTCATATTTACGGTGTAGGCTTCCCATAAGGCCAAGGAGTGTGAGCATGAGATAATTATAGTTTAGGGAAGTGGTCAGTACACCCAAACCTATAAGAAGAGGCAACAAGTAATACATTCACAATATGATTAGTAACAATACACATTCATTCACTTATATATTGAAATACACAAACGATAATTTAACAGGGCACCCGAACAAGGGTGTATAAGCCTCAAAAATATAGACTCTTAAGCCTCGAAGCTTTCCGAGTTCCTCTTGAACGAATGAAAGAACCGCAATGCCCCAAGAGTAGTTGTTCACCTCATTCGGGGGGTCCAATAGTTTGGAGGTAATGAGCATTTACCACGTGACTGAATCATCGGGGAAGAAAATGGTTCCTAGTTGATATAACAAATAAGCAATCACATGGTGCTTAATCTTCTCCTCTGTCATCACTAACTTTCCTTCAACAACAAATATTTCATCCCTGAAAACTCACCAAACAAGGTTTTGAGCTTGATCTTTTTCAACTTCTTCTTCTACGTGCGGTCTTCCTCAAACTCATTATACTCATCACCTTCCGTAGGCTCTTTGTTAGCTCGTCTAAACTCACATTGTGCCTATTTATCGCTCCATCCTAGATACCTTTCGACTAGCTTTTCAAGAAGTTCATAACTCATCGAGGATCGTAGCCATCTCTAACACTTGTTCGTAATTGGTAGGTTGTGATTCTAAAACAATCATCAGGAGTTATTGCCATCTCACCAAAAGGTAAATGAAAGGTATCCGTCTCTGATGACAACATCAAATTTTTGGTGCGCATGTTGTATCCCGTTCCATAGTACACAATCAAATACCGCCAAGCGGACCTCATCACACTCATTTTCTATATTTCATATCTTGTTCTTTTGACATTTCAAAACACGAACAATATTATTATGATCCTATAAAAGCAACATCATATCTTATATACTAATATATATAGAAAAGAACAATATATGTCAAAATATAATAAAATGATCGAGAAATCTTGATGGTTAAGATTGAATCATACCTTTGTCGCAAATATCTTGGCACCCATGAGTTTTGTAGCCCATCAATACCTCCCTCCATCTCTTGGAGTACCATAAGTTCAGCTTCTTTGGAGGCAAACACAAATTGTCATCGAGGAATGTATGAATATCTAGCACAAGGCTTTTTAGGCGTCTTTCTAAGTTTCTTTCCCACTATTTCTACTTGTGCCTCTTCCTCTTTGTCTTCCTTTTCATACAAGTCCTCCTACGATTCATCATCATCCTTATCTCCATCTTCCTCATCTTTTTCACCGTCATCATTGTCACCCTCATTTCTCCTCCTCCTTTGGTTCACCATCATTGGCACCCTCATTTCCTCCTCCTTCAGCTGGTTCACCATCATTGGCACCATCATTTCCTCATCCTTCAGCTGGTTCACCTTCTCCACCTTCATGATGTTCTTGAATGCCCATCTCTTCCACGATCTCTTCATTAACTTGTTGGATTACGTTATCAACATTATCTCTATTAATACCATCTTGGATGACAACACCGAATGTAATGACCCACCTCTATACTTAGCATTTTTAGTTCCACGATTCTGACATCACAATGTACTTTGCCTCGAGGCGTGGGAGTTCTCGGATCTTCTAGTAAAGGTTGGTTTGATTTTTGCCTCTTCCACTAATCAAGAAAACAAAAGATATTAGCTTAACCGTTAAATAATTCACTAAATCGGATGCAACATAAGGGTTCTCAAGATAATAGTACGGTTGCAAAGATTTTTTTTAAGAAACCGAACTCAACATTGGTCAATGTTAATGAAGAGTTCTGTTTGTCAAGGTTTTTGCGAACAAACCGAACTCAACATATATGCAACTACGATGAGTTCGGTTTGTCAAGGTTTTTTGAATAAACCGAACTCAACATGTATGCAACTCAACATAGTTGGACAAGTTCTATTAAATTGAAACTCAACATATTGGGAAAAATAGCATAGTTCGGTTACATTGATTTTTTTTTTTTCACTGCCAGTTCGGTTACTAAATAGTTTTAGATTTTTATGCGAACAAACTGAACAAAATAGCACAGTTCGGTTACATAAAAACTCAAAATAGTGGGCAAAATAGCAGAGTTCGGTTACATGTGGAAAAAAAATTGTTGTAAAATTGGTTAAGTTCGGTTAGAAATTTTTTTTTAGGCTTCTTTATAACTAACCGAACCGGGGTTCTAAGTGACCTAGTTTAGAATCCTATAGAACCAACTGTTCTTCGTGTTCTTCCTTTCGGGAAGTTCGGTTAACAAACTAGGGTTTTTTAGAAATTGCCCTAACCGAACAATGCATCAGAATCTTCCATTTGAACCCTATTTTGATGATTTCTATTCAATGAAGCAATGAAAATCAAATTAAAAGTTATGGGTTTGTTGGAAAATACCTGCAGATTGGTCCCATGGCGTAATCGGGCTTCGGCTTGCGGCCTTTGATACTCGATGATGCCTCTAACCCGGTTCCACTTCTTCCTCAATTTGAACTTGTTTGTGATGTGCTAGATGTCCTAATGGGGACCATTCTGGGAGTCTTTTGGTTTGCTTTAGAAGAACCATTCTTATATCTCGATTGATTAATCGACTTGATGAAAATTTTATGAATCGACGATTAATGAATGAAGACGATGTTGAAAGGAAAAAGAAGAAGAAGAAATCGAAGACCCAAAACTTGTTTGGGAGGCCAAGAGGGTAGGTCACGATTTTTGTTTTTGTTAATAGATTATATTAGGTTAATAAACCGTTTTAGCGATAATCTTAGTTAGGGTTTGGGGGCAAATTAGTTATGTCCACATTTTAGGACATCCCTAATAAACGTAGGGTAGATGGCCTTATAAAACAATGGTCCCCAAATATATCGGTCCCAAAAAAACGGTTCTTCCAAAATATTAAGGAAAATTGATGCCCGGCCCAACCCAATAGAAAATTGTTCGAAAGGGGAAGAAAGAAATCCAGGCATAAGCATACATGTGTAACTGCGAGAGAAATTTCAATATACAAAAAGTTACGAACATTTACCTCCGAACACAAGTTGTTACTCTAACTGCAACACAATCTACAAATCTCCAGTATGGAAACCACCATTTCTCTTTTCTTAATAGCAAAACCAAGAATAGACCCCAAAATCCAACTCCAATCCCCAAAACAATAACTCCGTAAAACAGTATTCTCTCATTTGCATCCTCTTCATCAACTTCTTCAGCAGTATTTTTCCTAATAACCTGATCACCATCACAAACTTTCTCAGTAAGTTCCCACACAATAAATCATTTCCAATGTAAGCCCAACCATTAGCACTCAATGTGTCATAGTGAGCCTCTCTCGGAATCCTGCCACTCAACTTATTGTAAGATAAGTTGAGAACCCCAAGAAAATGGAGTGATGTCAAAGATTGCGGGATAGGACCGGACAGTATATTAAAACTTAAATCCAGAGACCCTAAACTAGACATATTTCCGATACTTGAAGGGATAATATCCGAGAAGCCATTATGAGACAAATTAAGCATTGCAAGTCCTTGTAACATACCAATCTCTTCTGGAATGCTTCCATCAAGCTTGTTGCTAGATAGATCAATGCCTGAGCTGTGTAGTTGTACAATTTCTCAAGTTGTTGCATGACCCCTTTGATCATTATATCTAATTCAATATAAAAATTTACGTCAGGTTCAAAGATATAATTGTCTCTTGATCCCCTCCAGTACTCCCCGAAAGTTTTAGGAAAATGTCCAGAGAAATCGTTTTGCGATAAATCTAATATTTGGAGTTGTTGAGATGATTAATCTCTTCGGGGATTGACCCATTAAACTTGTTTGACCTTAGAGAAATGATTTGTAGCCAATTGAGTGAACCAAAATCGGTGTGTATACTGCCTTCGAAGTGGTTATTCCCTAAGTTGAGAACTTTCAAATTTAGAAGATTAGTGAAGGATAGTACCGTTGAGATAGTTGTTTTGCAACTGCAGATACACGAACGTTCTTACCTGTCCAAGCTCGTATGGAACATTTCCAGTGAGATTGTTGGTGCCAAGATTTAAGGACTCAAGAGCCATGCAATACCCTATACTAGTAGGTATAGTACCCGATAATTTGTTGTAGGAGATGTCAATTAGTCTAAGTTTAGATCCTAGATCTTTTGAACATATATGATGTGGAATTGAACCTGAAAGTTTGTTGTTCGAAAGTATTTAGAATTCTAGATTTTTGAGTTTGAAGAGGCAAGAAGGAATATGTCCTATAAGGTGATTTTGGGACAAGTCTAGATAAAAAAGATTAGTCAATTTACAGATGAAATTAGGGACTAATCCTTTTAAATTACATGAACTCAAATCCAGAACCACAAGATTAACATTCGACAAATGTACGTGTTGATCTATAACTACCGTTAGTCTATTGGAGCCAGTTGCAATGAACCTATGTTTAGTTCGTTAATGAAAGATATTAATGAAATATTGCCATCAATAGAGTTTGCATAAACATGAAAAAAACGCCAAGGTTTTGAAGCTTTGAAATGCAACTGGGAATTGTGCCTGTTATGTTATTGTTGTTCAAGAAAAGTTGCCGAAGAGGAGACATCTCACATATGGATTTTGGTATTGAACCTTGGAAATTATTAAAAGACAAGTCAAGATGGTTTAGGTGCTTTAGATTGGAGATTGAGGAATGGATATAACCTGTAATGTTATTATCACCAAGTTCTATAGTGACTGCAATCGAGAAAGTTCGAATATTGAAGAAGGTAAAGATCCTTGAATTGAACAACTACTCATAGAAAGACTTACCAACATTGGCGCATTTGAAATGGAACGTGGGATATTTGATCCGATAACTTTAGTTGCTGTTATCGAAAGTGTTTGAAGCTTAAGCCATTGATGTTGGAACATCCTAGTTAGATCAGGTTGAAGATTTGAATTCCCACTCACGTCAAGTTGTTTAAGTGTATTCGGAAGATGAGGAACTTTACCATACAGTTCACACTCAGATAAATCAAGAATAGAAAGCCAAGTTAAATTCGCAAGTTGTACTGAGGTTTGAGTGGTGCTGATCAGTAAAAACAACAAGAAAATGATGATGAATAAGAAGATGGTGAAATGATGGTATTTTGGGAACTCTTATTGAATGAACTCATGGCTGAAAAATACTAATTTAGCTTCACCATATCCTCATTTCATCTATCTATATGTTTATCCAAACAGCGTGCATGCTCCAATGCTTCACATCCATATCCATATCCTGCATTGACGACGATACATACAAAATAAACTCAACTAAAGACACTAAGATAAGTACAGAACAATTAATACATAAAGCATAGAAAATATTATTGAGCAGGCAAGCTGAATCTGCATTTCGTGTGGGAGAGTATAAGACAAACCGTGAATGCAATATGTATGTGCAGGCCGATTTGCTAATAGATTATATTGACATGGCCTCATAAAGAGAGATGAGTTGCATCACTCACTCACCCCAAGCCAGATTCTACAGGATCCATAACGCCATCAACTCTAGCCAAGGCTATTGTATTCTCAAAGTTAGTTTGGACAATCCCCCAGAATAACTTGGAAGTTTTTAGGCACCTGGTGGTCCAATTCTTATTAGCAGCCCCAACGCAACCAGGTTTACCATGCTAGTGCCTAGTCCAAATAGAAGCCTTTAAAGCTTTCTAGATAAATCGATCGAGCAACTCCCTGTCCTGCAAAAGAAAAACCTAACTATCACAACTTTTTTCTTTTTGACGACGAATGCATCAGGAATATTTTACTTATAAAGACACACTCTGATTGGCTTTCTGTACTATCATTACTCATCTACAATTTGCAGATGATTTAATTGTTTTCCTCAAGGATGAAGAATACCAAATTCACAACCTCAAATGTCTTCTCTTAGCCTTTGAAACCATTTCTGGTTTAAAGGTTAATTTCAGGAAGAGTACAATTGTGGGGCTGGGACAATTACATAATGGTGAGGTATGTGCTGATATTTTTGGTTGTTCTCTAACACAATTACCTATGAATTATTTAGGTATCCCTCTTGGAAGTAAGTCCAAATGCAAAGAGGTTTGGAATGATATTTGCAAAATTTCAAAAGAAACTTGCAACATGGAAGAGAACTTATCTTTCTAAAGGTCAGAGGCTAATCATGATACAAAGTGTGTTGGCAAGCTTGCCTGTTTACTATCTTTCTCTATTTCAGTTACCCATCAAGTATAGGAAGCAGATGGAAAGAATTATGAGAAACTTTTTATGGGGTTCAAGCAATAACTCTAGGAAGAGGAGCTGGGTTGGTTGGTCAAATGCAACTTTACCAAAATGCAAAGAGGAGGTATTGGTATTAAGAAGTTAAAATTAGTGAACAAAGCACTTCATGCTAAGTGGATTTGGAGGTATGGCAATGAAAAGTTTGCATTATGGAGGAGATTAATAAATCAAAAATTTGGGGGTGTTACTGAAGCTTTATTTCCTAATCATTCAAAGAATTCTGTTTGCTATAGCTTATGGGCTGGAATCCTAAAATCTAGAGATTTTGTTAATTCAGGTACTAAGTTGGTTGTGGGTAATGGATGCAGTATCTATTTCTGGAAGGATGTTTGGGTAGGTGAGCAATCACTAAACTCAGTATTTCCTAATTTGTTTAAGTTGTCCAAAAAGAAGAATGCTGTTTTGAAAGATATGATTTCTCCTGAAGGAGCTTGGGACTTCAATTTTGTGAGAAGTTTGAACTTGCAGGAGATGTTGGAGATCGTTAATTTGCTTCAAGTAATTGGGGAGCCATCTCGCTTTCTGTTAAATGAAGACGAAGACAAGAGGGCATCGGATTTTTGGCAAAGGTGAAGGTTTTGCCAGGGTAAATGCTTATTCTCGCTTTGGAACTAGATGGTTTTCTCTCTGCTCGATAAACAACTTTGGAATCCTAAAATTCCATTGAAGGTGGCTTTTTTTGGTCCTGGACTTTGTGCTATAATGGAGCTACAACCTTAGATAAGTTGTTCCGTGTGTGTTTGGTTCAAGACTCGATTGTTTGCTCTTGTGGTCTTCAAGTTGAAACAAACTCCCATCTTTTCTCGCATTGTAAAACTACAAGTACAGTTTGGGATTATTTCTTAAAAGCTTTGGAATCACTGGTGCATTCAAGTGATGTCAAAAGAACTATTTGGGAATGGGGAAGAAGTAAGAGCAAGAAATTGGTGAAAATCTGTGGAGTTATTTGCCATTTTCGATTTGGTGGTGTGTTTGGAATGAAAGGAACAATAGGCTCTTCAAGAATGTTGCAAGAAACACTAACCAATTGATTATTGAGGTCAAATGTTTGTTGTTCAACTGACAGCAAACTTGGACATTTTTCACAGGCTTTAGCTTATCAACTTTGATATGTAATTGGGATGATGTTATTCAAGCATCGTTGTAACTCTTCCTCTTTGTCACTTTTTCGGTGATGACGAGTCTCTTTTTATAAAATTTGCCCTTTTCAGTCAAAAAAAAAAAAATTCCACATATTTGATGCCCAATGAACCAAAATACCTGTCTAACTACCAAATTTGCCCCCACAATAGCTCAAATGACTAATTTTGCACTAGGTTGGAAAACACTTGTCTTTATAAGCCTCCGTTGCTGCCAGTACCTCGAGTCCAGGAACCACTATGTCATTGAGGAAACCGCAGCTTCTTCAGGATCATCAAAGGCACCAGTGCCTTGGGTTGTTTATCCATATGGAGAAGGTAAGGAAAATCATGCATTTTGTAATATTTTTGAACCCAACAACACAAGTTACAGAATGTGCATACCTGAAGTACGATTTTTTTTTTGGCAGAACCACTCTGATCAAGGTTGGTTAATTATTATATGCCATGAGAAAGATAACGTAGATGATGCTGAGAAGAATATTCTTCTTCATGGACGGATGTCCCTTTTGTTAGACTTCATGGATTCATTTTAGAAAAGAAAGATATAATTAAGAAAGAAATGCTACTACCAACACATTGCCCAGAAAACCACCAATTGAAAAATGAGCTTTTTGATGCGCATTCCTTCGGATTTCTCACATCAAATTGGTCTGCACCGAAAGCTCGTGTGCAAGGTTTAAATCTAGCCTCCCCAATCGCTATTAAGTAGAAAGAAGAGAAAAAGAAGATAACTTGCAAAGAAACAGGCATACAAGAGTTCCCTGTAGTGAAGACATTCATGCGGGCTTATAAGAGAAGGGAACCCAACTGATAGAGTTAACAATCCAAGCCCCTGAATACAACCAATATTGTAACAACTGCCCGTTATATTTGTAAATGTGACAAAATAATTTAGTGACACTTATCGACTGTTAACAATTTACTTGTAAGCAAAACTTTTTGGGCCCCCAACAATTTGGGGCCCTAGGCGATCGCCTAGCTCGCCTGCACCCTAAGACATCCCCGAGTCCATTAAGATAAAAATTCAAAATTAAGGCAGCAACATTATATAGCTCTCATGTTAATGGTACTCAGAACCATAATCTAAGCTCAAAACCACAACCAAAAACTACCAGCTGAGTTATTTGGCCTATTCCAGAATCATAGTTTTTCAAAAATAGACATAACTTTCGTCTAAGTCAGCAATGCAAGGGGTATATGTGCTAATCATGTCAAGTTAAACGGATGTTCACTAAGAGCAAAGATCCACAATGATAGCTTTATCTATGACTTTTTGAGACACACACCGGGAGAAGAGTCATATATTGCAAAGCACAACCAGATCGATCGCTTGACTTTGGAAATTGTTGGAATGTCCGCTTCGGCAAGTTAGGTGATGTTTTCGTATGCACTTCGATTAAATGTACACCTCACCGCATGGGTGGTTAAGTGGCCTAGAAATAATGCACAACAATTGTGCATTATCGCAACATGGCATATGCCGAAATGCGGTGGCCATTCAGAGTTGCGCTTATGCCAAGGCATGTGCCAAAAAGGTTTGAACATGATCAATGATGCGAGATTAGCATCAAGAGATTCCAAATGAGTTTGGTATATAAACTGTATGCATGTGGCATGCAAGCATGCAAGCAAGACTTGCATTAGGATGCTCAAAGAATGATGTGGGACTTTGACCGGTGAATGCAATCATTGTGCAACAAGGTTGGATGACATGTGTCGGGCACGTGACCTTGACGGTTATGAGTTGGTTATACGGAAGGAATGTTTGCTTTATGCTTTCTTAAAGGATAGGAGTGGCATGTTTGGCTTTAAGGGAGCATTAGGCAGTTGGCACGGTTGGCCAACCGCCTTGTGTAAAGTAAATTTGTAATCGCCTCGACAATTACTTGTATATAGTTTTTGGAAGGCTATATAAGCCTGATCTTGTGAAGGGATTGGGTAATCCGGAAAAAGTTGAGTTGTGTAACCCTAAGTTTTTGCAGCAATAATAAAGCTTCGACCAAAGATTAAAACTAGTTATGTTGGTGTATTTGTCCCTTCGTTTTGGCTTATTGTTTATGCATCAAGCGGAGTTTGTGTAGTGGTTGTTGGCTTGAAAAGATTGTGAATGGAACCTCTGTTTAGTATGGGATGAATAGAGTTTAGGCAAAGAATTGAAGAAATTGGCTAAGTGCGAGTTGGCTGAACTGTGTTGTGGAGTATAATGTCGTTGTCAAGGTTGGCAGCTGAATTTGGGTTGTGCGAACCTGTGACAATTCGGTTATCATAGCCCTGGTTAAGGGTCTCTCTATTCACGTTGGATTGTAGAAGGCTGGTTGAATTTGTTGCTACTCTTGAAGTTGGTCGTGAATTGTATTTGAAGTGAAGGATCCACATAGAGAATATAAGGCATCAAAAGGATGGGGAAAAGATCAAGCCAAAGGTTATAGCATTAAAGGTATGTGAAACCTATATCCAAGAATATACAAGCAATAATCAGACACGAAAACTTGATCTTGGAAAAGTTGTCCTTTTATGGACATGAAAAGTTGTCCTCGTAACAACTTGATAAGGGTGAAACGCGTTGTGCTACATATTAGAACTAAACTAAGGGTACCGGAGACGATGTAAGTGCTAATGAGAAACAACACGATGCCGGGAAGGATCAAAGATGATGTTCGCATGGGCCAACACCGCAACATTAGTCGTTTTCTAGGGAGCAAAGCACACACCAAGAAGAAGATGCGTTTTGATCGATGTACATTGATGTGAAGATCAATGTAGAGTGGGTATTAGAGATGGCTTATACCGGGTGCTACCAAGTCCTTTATTCATCCAGACTTTGGCTTGGCATTGAACTTACCAAGCGATTAGCGCGGCTAGCACCATCAAAGTTATTACCACATAACCACAAACCAAATGAGGGAAAGTTCGCAATGCAGATGTTCAAGTTGGAGAATGGAAAGGAAAACTAGATTTTCTAGTGATGGTCATGGATGATTATGACCTGATATTGGGGGATGGATTTATTTTTCGCGGCGAAGGCGTTGCCATTACCTCATAGAAATGGGATATTGGCACAAGACCCTCAATACCCAAGTTTTGTATTTATGGTGAGGCAAAGTGAACCGGACAAGACACTTAAGCCATGCATGTTTGTATGCGATCGGGTGAAAGAAGGTATGCGCCAAGGCTTGAATACCTTCCTAGGCGTGTTGGTTGAGATCAAACCAAGAAAAGTAATAGAAGTTGAGGATGGAATAGCTAAGGTCTTAGAATAGTTTGCAAACACGATACCTGCAGAATCGCTAAGACGCTACCACTGCGGTGTAGGATCGATCATATAATTGAGTTGGTGTCGTGGCGAGGCCCCCTGCGCAAGCACCATATCATATGTCACGCCTAGAACTTGAGGAAATGCGAAGCAAATTTATGAACTGTTGGAGGAAGGTTATATACAACCGTCTAAATCTCCATTTGGTGCTCCAATTTATTCCAAAATAAGCAAGATGGCTCAAGCTTTCATATGTATGTTGACTATAGGGCTTTGAACAAGCTAACTATGAAGAAAAAGTACCCAATTCTATAGTGGTTGTAGTCGGCATATGACATGTGTCCTTTAATGGTTAGTAAATTCGAGCGACTTTAATGGAGGACCAGTAACATTCAGAGATGAGAGTTGTTGTTATATTAGCAAAAAGGGAACGATCAAACTTCCTGGTGTGCCTAAAATTCATGATGTAGTTTAAGTCAAAAGTATAACTACAAATAATCTTTCTGTTAGTCAAATTTGTGACCAAGGCCATAAAGTTATCTTCAGTGCTGAAGGATGTGACATTAAAGATAATTATGGAAAAACAATATTTTGGGGTATACGTAGAAAAAATAATTGTCATCTTTTGGATACTCGGTTTAATCTTTGTTGCGATCTGACTAAGGTGGAATCTACGTATTTTTGGCATGAGCTTTTTGGTCATATCAATTATCCCTTCTTGGCAAGATCATTAACGAAGAATTTGTCAAAGGTGTTCCCAAAATCAATGCTAAGATTGATGGTGTTTGTGGATTTTGTCAGAAAGATGAACAAGTAAGAGTTCTACATAAATCATCACGAGGAATTACCACCAAGGCTCTGCTTGATTTAATTCATATGGATCTCTTTGGACCCATTCAACAACCCACTGTTGGAGGGAAGAAATATGCTTTGGTAATGGTCGATGATTATACCAGATTTACTTGGGTGGCGTTCTTGGCACATAAGAATGAGACCTTGAGTGAATTAAAGATTATTGTTAACCGAATCCATAATGAACAAGGTCTCAAACTAAAGAAAATTAGGAGCGATAGTGGAACCGATTTCAAAGAAATTAAGGTGTCCGAGTTCTGTGGGTATTATTCAACAATATTCACCAACTATAACTCCACAAGCTAATGGAGTTGCAGAAAGGAATAATAGAACTATACAGGAAACGACCAAATTTTGGGGAGAAGTTGTTTTTATAGCCTGCTTTTGATCAATCGTGTGTATTTACGCTCATGAAACCTAAATACTCTGTATGAGTTATGGTATGGTAAGAATTCTAACTTACACTATCTTCGTGTGTTTGGAAGTAAGAGCTACATCTCAAGGATCGAGAACAGAGGGGGAAGTTTGACTAAAAAAGAGCCGAAGGTATTTTCCTTGGGCTATGCATCCGACATTCGTGGTTTTAGAGTATACAATCTTAGAACTCATGTTATGATGGAATCGATGAATGTTATCATATACGATTTGAAGGATTTTAGCCATGATGGCTCTCCTGTTGAGTTACCTCCTTTGGAGGCGACTGAGAAATTCAAAGAAGTTCCAGCACCGGTGGAAGTTGTACCAACGGTTACCGATCCTGATGTTTCTGATAAAGAGAAATAAAGAATCCTGATCATATCTTCCCGATCATATCTAAAATAAAAAAACAATATCGATCCTGATATTTTCGGGTATGTGGAAGTCCAAAATATCCCGATCATATCTTATAAGACAACTCAAGATAAAGAATCCTGGTATTTATACAAAGGAAGTATCAGACCCGCTTCCAAAGATTTGTCTTGCTTTGGATTCCATGATAAAGTAAATTCCAAAACAAAATTATGGAATAAATCTTTCAACTTTTCCATACAAATACTTGGGTGTTAATTTGGTGATAGGAAGAATAAAATCAATCCATATTTGGAGTTTTGTTGACATGTTACAAAGCAAAATTCCTGGATGCATGGATAAGATGTTATCATTTTCAAGAAAGACTGGCGTGGTGACATTTGTGTTATGTAGTATGCCAATATATAACATGTATGTATGTAAATGGCCCAAGAAAGTTTTGTATGACTATGAAAGAATAATTAGGAACTTTGTTTGGTCAGGGGATCGATCTGTGGAGAAATTAGTGACTTTGAAATGGGAAGAAGTAAATACACCAATTGCAAAAGGAGGTCTGGGATTAAGAAATTTAAAAGACATCAATATAGCACTTCTGATGAAATTGGCTCTTGCAAAATGCAAAATGAAGATGATGCGTTGGTAAAAAAAAATTCAAGCTAAATTCCAAGACAAACAAGGTGAATGGATAACATATTACAAAAAATCTCCAATATGGCCTGGAATTAAATGGGTTTTAGAAGATTTTTTTAATAACACCAGATGGTTGGTGGGCGATGGCAAAAGCATCTCAGTATGGGATGATATATGGATCAAAAGTAAACCCTTGAGTTCGTTATATCCTGAAAATGAATTTATGCTACAAAATCCTGAAATGAAGGTGATGCGCGCACTTGCTCAGAAATGGAGAATGGATAATTCCCACTGAAATGTTAAGTATGATTGAGGTTAATGAACTACAAGTGGTAGATGGTGAAAATGACAAAATAATTTGGGTATGGTCTAAATATGAAGATTTTACACTATCAACTGCAGTGGAGTGTATAAGAAAAAAAATTCCCTGAGTTACATTGGACTAAAAAAGTTTGGCATTCTACGATTCATCCTAGTGTGTCAAGTAATATCTGGAAGGTGGTGAGAGGAATATGGGCTACGGATGATAACATGGGGAAAAAAAGGTTCAAGCTTGCTTCCAGATATTCATTCTGTAAAAAAAAAAAAAGAATCCACTGATCACATTCTGTGGCACTGTAACTTCAGTGAGAAAATTTTACAATGGTTAGGAGGAGTTTTTAGTTTTTTTAATCCTATATCCTTTGATGAAGTTCTTTCACTGGCCAAATCAAAAAGTCCAGTTATGAAGGAAATATGGAAACCTGCATCTTTTATGACCATGAAGGAATTGTGTTTTTTTAGGAACAAAGCAGTTTATGATGGTGCACTGCCTAATGCAGAAGCTTTGAAGAAGAGGATTTTTCAACTTACACAAGAATGTGAAGTGAGAATGAAAGGGAGTATGTGGAATACAGTGAATGTTTCTTCTCTCTGCCCACTGGAAATCAAATTCTCTTATGTTGTTATGGAAAATTAAGAGATAATCCTGGAAATGCAGGATATGGATTTGTTGGAAAAGATAGTACAGGTTGTTTCTTAGTAGATGTCCCAGGTAGTATGGGAGTAGCAACAAATTTCATGGCAGAAGTTTTTGCAGTAATAAATGCATGTGAATGGGCAATAAGCGGGGGTTTTTTACAAGTTTGCATAAAAACTGATTCAGTTATAAGGTCCTTCTTAGCTAGGAAAATTCTTTGGTGTGCAGTTACTATATGGAATAAAATCTTAGCTGGATTAGATAATTTTAACTTTGTACATAGCTACATAGAAACTAATTTCTGTGCAGATAGTCTAGCAAAGTTAGGAGCTACATTATCTAGGTGTGAGAAGAGAGTATATTTGTGCATGCCATCTTTTATGTTAAATCTGGAAACTCCGGTTAAGCTTTATTATAGATTTTGTTGATTTTGTGGATGTTTGCATGTAAACATTCACCTTGAGTGTTTTTCTATGGTTGATTTTTGTATTCCTTTTGTTATCAATAAAATTATTATTATCGAGCAAAAAAAAAAGGAATGCATTTTTTTTTTTTTGAAATATAAATAGATGCATTCAGCTGAATGGGTTTTGAATTCATTCTATGATTTTCCAATCTTCTCACTAAATGAATTATATCCCTATTCCCTTGTTTCGAATCATCCATATGAAATCATATTTTTATAGTGTTTGTATTGGTGATGCTAATGGTTCCAAAACCATGAGGGAGGCCATGACGCGCACTAAATGTGTCCATATGACTAAGGTAATTTCAAGACATTTTTTAATTTTTTGTTGTTTATAGATAATATTTTGGAGCTAAAATAAGTGATTATTTTTGCTGTTTTTTGGGTTTACTTGTTTTGTTGATGAAGCTTAAAGATAATTGTTTTTTATGCACAATTCTTTAATTGTTAGAGTTTAGTATTATTATAATTAGTTTCTTATATCATTGTTGGAATTTAATAGATAAAGTTTATGTGATTTAAAAGTTTTTTTTTTGGCAGGATTTAAAAGTTTTTTTTTTCACTTGATTGTTGAAGAAAATTCTTTACATATATATATATATATATATATCATGATTGTAACTGCGAACTCTGTAAAATAAAGAATAGTTTTTTTTAATCGTCTACTTGTTAAACAAGATTTTACATATATGCTCTGATAGCCGGTTAAACTTTGTACGACGCAATCGAATCAACGTCGATGATCAGAAGGAAGAAGAAACTACCCATGACCAGAAGAAAGAAAAAACTACTCTCAAAAAGAGAAATCAAATTTGTTACAAAGGTGCTCCCCCAGGACTTCGATTAAAGGTAGAAGAAGTATGATAGAAGATTATATCTTGTGATGGTTTCGTCATCGGATTAGCAGGTGACTATAAAGCGGCTCATAACATAATTTCAAAATGAAAGAAGAATAATGCAGAAACTCCTCAAGCTCATAATTTGTTGGTCAAGGTGTTAGAGAAACACGCAAAGTCAAAAGATGAAGGTACTATACATACTTTATGGTAGCAACACCCAGTTACGTCCTTCTATTGTAAAGTGGAGATTTTAGAGTTTCCGTTATTATTGAATCTGAGGGAGTAACACAACCAATTTCGAATGGTGACTTGGTATGTTTTGGGTTTGGGGGTGGTCTTGCATTTGATTATATAATACAAACGGAGCTTCAGAAAAATAAAATGGAGTTAGAACAGATGACAACACCAAGACTGGTGGATTTTTTAAGGATACAATACAAAAGGTTTCTAATTAAAAAAAAAGTTGGAGGCACGGTGGTACTTAGTGGCGTAGCCACCGTTGGACAGTCCTCCCTAGTTTTTGGAAACAATAGAATTTATAGGCGTATTTTTTGTGGAACACAATATTTGTCCCCTAGTTAGTTGAAATTAAGATTTGTTTAGTTAAAAGTAGGAAATCTCATATAATCACAATAATATTTATATATGCGTGCACCACAATAATTGATTTTTAAGTTAATTTGGTTAGTATTTTTCCAAATATGAATATTATTTTCTTTAACAATAGTATTGATTATATTTTTCACTAATGGAAAATATTATAAATAAATATATAATTGAAGCACTTGAATTTACATGATACGATAGAAAAAAAAACTGCTCTTCTAAGTTTATATTGATTAGATTTCATCGTCTAACTAATTTGTTGTCGATCATATCTCATCTCCTTAAACATAGATTCGAAAATTTTTCGGCCTTCATTCATCTTAGAATACACATAATTTAAATTATTTGTAAAGGTAAACACCGGCTCTCTAAGTTTTTGACCGTTAAATTTAAGATTTTTTTTTTAAAGAATGTGGAGAACAGAGGATCGATAGAAAATGGTAATAAAAAAAAACAAAGTAAGAAGAGTGGTTTCATATCGAATGGCTCTGAATACCGTATGTGAAAAGACAAGGGTACCCAAATATACCACAATCTTTTTGTTTCAACCTATAAGTCCTTTACCGAATGTGATCGTATATGGATAGAGTCGAGAAAATACGACAATTCGGTTCACACTTCGTGCGATCGTCTATGGATACGAGATCGAGACAATACGAAAACAAAGTGTGTTACTTGATAATAGGTTCGGACTTAACCAAACTCTATAGGATCACTATCAAGTAATGCGGAGCTAACATATATGTGTATTTTACTTTATTATAATAAACAATTATAATGTGGAAATCAAAGTAAAAGACACAGCAAGATTTTGTTAACGAGGAAACCGCAAATGCAGAAAAACCTCGGGACCTAGTCCAGTTTTGAATACTCTCAGAATTAAGTTGCGATACAAAATCTAAACCAATTTTGTATAGTTGAGACCAAGCAGACTACCGGCCCCTAGATACTTAGTTCCCTCAGTATCCCTGCGCCTTCGAATTCTAGAGTCACGCACATGAATAGAAAGTCCTTTGGATCATATTCCAAATAACAAAGGAAGAATCTTTTTGGTAACCACTCTAATCAATCTTTGCCTCAAGATATATATGAGTTGTTGACAAAGGCTCTTCCGTTTAATGTAATAAACTCCTTTGTCTGGTAAGATCGATCTAACTTTAATTACCGAAATAGTCAAGTATAGATTCGCACTTAATCAAAATAAATCTCAAAGATATATATTGAGAATGCCGATCTCACGCAACAAATCAATCGAATAAATCTGATTCTAGTTGGATCCAAGCCGATCAAGGTTTGTGCACACAATTCACAAGATACGAAACCCATAAGAAATCTTTTTCGTCTTCAAATCTTCTTTAATCTTCAATAACCTGCACAACACCACTTGAATCTCTTATGGTCAATCACACACAGAGTGGAGTCTAATAACAATGGATTATCAAAAGATGTCTTTAGATCTAACAACAGTTTTAAAGATCCCGTCGATAATTCGATCTAGTTTGAGTAAATCTTATATCAGAAGAGAAGATTCTCAAGAATAAACAAACTAGGTGCAATCAAATTTTCAACAACCGTTAGTCAATCCAATCAATCGAAAACTAATAACACTGCAGTTATCTAGTTTCTCACCAACGGTACTCGCAGAGCTTCCTGATCCCACAGAAGTCTTTAAACGAGCGATCGTAAGAGATTTCACATAATTAGGATACTTTCCTCACCGAATAGACGGCTCCACCAGAAACAACAAAATAATGAAGTTTGCCTGTCTCTTAGGATAGTTTTCTAGAAATGCCAACTTAGGTATTTATAGACCAAGGATGTTTGGACAACAAAGAATTTCCAAAACCGAAATTATTCTCAATATATACAATAAATGCTCCATTCAGTTTTCCTAATTCTAATAAATGCTTTGTCCAATATTTCCGAAATCTCTCAATAGAAAATCTCCAATTAGTAAATGCACATTACTAATTTTATTCTCTAGATATATACATTAATTGCTGGTAATTAAAGCATATAAGACCAAAAATCTTAATTAAAATATTCTTAATTTATTTCGGCACAAGATTTCCTTGAGTACTAAGGAATATCTTTGAACAATAAATGATAAGAGTTATTGTTTGTGTTTAAGAATGTTTACATATTTTCACTGAAAATCCTTATTCATATGTATATGGATTTGCATTCTTGGAATCGGTTATACCATACTTCCAAACAAGTTTAGAATTGGTTCACCTGTTTTCCAAGACTACTATATGATTGATTAAATACCAAATCATACATGGGTTTAATCGGTTCTACCAATCACTAGGATAGGTTATACCTAAATATGGAAACACTTTTGATTGGTCACACCAGTCACTATGATCGGTCACACAAGTTACAAGGATCGATTCCATCTACACATGGTATTACTTGTGATCGGTCACACCAGTTACCAGGACCGGTTACACCAATTATAAGGATCGTTCACATAACACTCATGATCGGTGACACCAATTACTAGGATCGGTCACACCAATTACAAGGATCGATTATACCATCACATGGTGATTACTTAGGATCGATTACACTAATTACAAGGATCGGTCACACCAATTACAAGGATCGATCATACCATCACATGGTGATTACTTAGGATTGGTTACACCAATTATAAACATTATTCGTACCAAATCATAAGTCGGACATTGTGATTAGTTATACCAATATACATACCAAAGTTAAGATTGGTTCTACCATCTCTCACATATTGGTCATCCAAAGATTTGCAATAAAAAGTCGGACCAATAAGACTAATAATTTCCCTTTCGATCCACGAAACAAGTTCATGAATGTACTTACTTTAAACAAATGTTAAACATTGTTTCCTAGGATGAAATCTTCACCATAACCCATTCACATAATCATAACAATATATGCAAGATTATGTCGATGTCATATCTACGAAGTTCAAAAGATAAGCGTTATACTTCGTAGTCTAATTCCCTAATACGGTGACCATACTATTATGATCATGTCACATCACTAGAGTATTATATAATATGTACAGTATATACATCTTCGCATTTATGTTTTCAATATAGCAAGACTTGAAAGATATGGTAGGAATGAAACAATTCAAGTCAATATTACTAACCTCAAGTGGAAGGATGATGTCGTCGTTGTAGTTCGCTACTTCTTCACATTCTTCAAGTCTTCAGAGTAATACTTATATATCTCAACATTCCTAGACTTTCTAGTCTAACCTAAACAAAGTTGACTGTAGTATTAATCAAGCGACTCAAGATGATTTTTGATACTAAAATATGACAACCAAACTTGACATACAAATACTTGGTGAGTTCAACCGAGCTATGCTCTAATAGGATGTTTGGGTCATAATACCAAAATAGATATATTAAAACTTTTAATCCTTTGATTGGGGATCAACCACCTTAAATTTGTAGTGAAATCTTTGATATCAAACTTAGTTCAGAGAGGCTTATATAGCTTAAATTTCTAGCTAAATTAGGAAACAAAACTATAAAAACAAAAAAATAAACGAGCAGGTGTAGAAAAGGAAATCGAACAAAATAAAGAAAGTTAGAAGTTTTAGGTAAGAGTTGCTAGGGAAATAGTGTCGGAGTCCCAACAGATTTCATCATATGCTTACAACCTACACAATAATGCAGGTGAAGCATTAACAGCGTGTCCATTTCAAGATTTTCACCACCCAAGAAATTGGATTACCCCGTAATCCAATTCTTATAATTGAATTCCAAGGAATTGAGTCCTTAATCAAAAAAATTGTGTTTGGTTGATATAATTGGATTCCGCAATAATCCAAATATATAGTAATACTAAAATACCCTAATAACTCGTCAATACCTAAAACAAAATCAAACACACTTTTAAAATCAATCAATGAATACTCTTCTTCAGCTTCCCAATTCCTTTGCCTCTATTGTTGTAATTTAAATCCGAGGTACACCCATCACTCTTTGGCTGACTTAAATTCGAAAACCACTTCTAACCCCTCCATTCACAACTCAAATCATGGCAGTCAAAACAAACACATTTTTAGAATCAGTCAAACAAAACAATCCCAATTTAAGATCTCCATCTCTCGTTTTTCCAAAAAAAGATCTCAGTCTCTCACTGTTTCTAAGGTTCTATTTTCTTTTTCTTTCGATATTAAGAGATAAAAATGATTACAATAGGGGTAATATAGTTATTTTATTTCAATTCCCGTGTTTTTACTCGGGAATCGATTCTTTTCCATCCGACCGGCATTGGAAAGGAAATGGAGAATTTTGAGGGAATCGGATTCCCTGATAATCAAATTCTGAATATTTGATAACTGTTCGGTACGAGGTAATTGGTACGACTCCCTCGGAATCCAATTCCAAGACTCCTAGAAACTTTAAACAAACACGCTGTAAGTGAGAAAAATCCTTGTTTGGTATTTCTATGCAACTCGGACTAGGAGGTTGAAAAGTTGGCAAGCTTAGTTGTAATGTCAGAGTGCATAAGTGGATTTCATCACACGGTCTACCAGTTGACCGACAAACTTGATCAATGAATTCAGAATTTGATTTATGGATCACTGAGTCATTGGATCTATGGGTCATTGATTTACCAGTTTATCAACTCAATGAATCACAACCTAATTTGTGGGTTATGAATAATAATATAAAAAAAAGACAAATTAAAAAATTATAGTCAATTTATATTGATCAAAGTCAAATGGATTATTGTTAATAAAATCATGGATTATATTTAAGAAAAGCCTTTACAATTAAGAGGCGAAAAGTTATGCTTATCAAGTTTTCAGCAAGGAGCAAAAAAAAATCATTTACCAAAATTCAAGCGAAAAGGTCATAATCATTCCAGGATCTCTCAATGTTCATAGCAAAAGTGAAGCTCAAAGATAGATGAGTCGTTCTCAAAGACTCTCTTGACCATTATATCCAGTGAAGTTTATGCTTCCTCACTAGAAATGACGTGTCCATGTCAGTAATAGATGTGGTTCTACCCACCCCTCCGTGGTGCCAGAACTTCTAATTTGAAAATTTAAATTCACTTTCTCTCTCTTATTTAGAGAACTGCCTTCCCTTTAATCATTCCTTCGGCACCACCATCACCAAATACGAAAATCACTTAGAATTTGATGACTATTTTCCTCCCTAATCATAATCTCTACCCAGTAATCAAAATCTCAACCCTATTCAGTGATCGTTCACCACCACTACCACACCAACAACACTCTATAACCAGCACCCCCACCTACATTATCACCATCATCACCACCACCATAACCGGATACATATGTAATCTCATTTGTTTCAATCAGTTTCGATTTAAGATACCCCACTTTAGCTGTTTGTAGGAATGCCAAAAAAAAAAAAATCATTTCATCAGGTTTGTTCATAAATATATCTCTAAATCTCTGCTCACAGCTAACATATCTTGATGAATATTTGACTGATAATTGAATGATTGGAGTTCCTATTGTAGATGAATTTGAAATTCAATGTATGCATTTTGCATCTTTAAATGGCGAAACAACTAGTGCTAACATGTTTGGTGTACTTTGAGAAATCAATAAAGTTGTTATTCAATAATTGGATAGTTCTTACAGAGTAAATGATGCTTATTTAAGGCAACTATAATAAGTGTGTAAATTTATTACATGCACACAAGTGCTCCACAGAGACACAAGTCAAGTCAACTAATGTAGGATGTTGAGTATTCTTTGGCTTGCCTCTACCACTACCATAAAAATTATTACCACCATTCCCATGTTTACCATAGAGAGTTGTAGGATGTTTACCACCATTCCCATGTTTACTATCAAAAATTATTACCACCATTCCCATGTTTAATAGTCTTGGTTTTAATTCTGCAAAAGTGAATGGAGTTTCCCTGTTTTCTGCAGCTACGACAATGTATTAAACTCTCTTCCTAAGCCATGTAACACATACATTACCAAATCAGAATCACTCATCTTTTCTCCAATGGCAGCTAAAGAATCAGCTATTTTTTTAATGTTTTGTAAGTAAACCAAGATTGTAAGATTGCCTTTCTTAATGTTATGCAACTGATTCTTAAGCATACTTTTTTTGGTTGTGAATTGACTTTTAAAGGTGATTTCAAGATAAGCCCAATTTCATTGCAGTAGATAAACCCAATACATTACCAGACACAGAATCTGTAAACATAACTTTCATAGAACTAGTAACAAAAAAATCGATTGTTCTCCAAAGAACCCATTAAGGGTTAAGAGTCAAAACTCCATCAACTTCCACATTTTTAACAGGTTCAACAATATCACCATTAACATAACCGAATAAATCTGTAGAAACGAGAATTGATTCCATTTGATCTTGCCACAAAAGAAAATTATTGGAACCTAATTTTGCAGAAACAAAGTTGGAAATATTTTTAAAAGGGAAGGTAAAGTTACTCGAATTAGTACCAATCATAGCAGCGAAATTTGAAGTAGAAGCCATGTCTTTGCGTCTTCTGTAAACAATTGTGGATGACATGAACCAGATCTACTATTTTTGTAGAGTCTTGAAAAATTTCTTGATGAATTTTTAACCTAGAACAGGTTGTTGCAAAGAATATGAAGATCTTGAATCAAAAAGGTATTGAGATTCGTATGTTGCTGTAAAAGAGTATTGAGAAGAATTTTTAGCAGAAAATTTCTATGAAAAATTACTCTCAGGATTGTGTGATACCATGAGAAATCAATAAAGTTGTTATTCAATAATTGGATAGTTCTTACAGAGTTAATGATGCCTATTTAAGGCAACCATAATAAGTGTGTAAAGTTATTACAGGCACACAAGTGCTCCACACAGACACAAGTCAAGTCAACTAATGTTGACTTGACACACACTCACTTACACTGTCTAATATACTTCTAATGAATTTCACTTGCAAAATGTCTGCTTTGGTCTCAGTACACTATAGTGTTGCTTTACCAAACCAACTAGGATATGTTGGGAATCGAGTGCTAGAAATGCAGGTCTACGTACATGAAGAGGATTCTTCGAACTACATGGATATAGGAGAGAGTATGTTGATGGAGGATTTTTCAGGTTCTCTTATGTGACTTATGAGGACGAGAAATGCATGGTCTTCTCGCGAAGATCTAACATCAATTCTTCTCGATTCTCCAAATAAGATTACTGGCCCTAAAGATTAGTAGGTATAGAAATATAGGAACTAGACACAGATGTATTAAGAAGTGGTGAATCGTTACAACAGAAGGATTAGGGTTCCTATATTTATAGGAAATAAAGAACCCACTGCAGAACATAATAAGGCATAAGAATGAAACATGCATCAGTAAGAAGTGATAAATTGACATATGGTTCAAAAGATATTTGAGTTTAAAGTTTAAAGTTTAAAGTTTTTTATTTATTTATTTATTTTTATAAAAGAGAGAAGAAAAAAAAAGAAAAAAGGGTATTCGTGCCATTACTAAAAGAATAGACATCACTGATAACGTCATCCCACGTAAATATTGTCAACCCTAAGACCAAACAATAATATTTATGACCAAATAATAATATATATTTATAGAAATGGACCAAACAGACAGTTGACTAGGTCAACAGGACCAAACTAAGTCTTTTTTTTTTTTAAGCATGAAATTAATAAAAAACCAACTATAATGTTATTACACGCGGGAATGTGATTCCCATAGAGTCGCTCAAAAGAATGTGATTAAGAAAAGCCAAATTCGTCCATTCCCAAATTGATGTTGATAGGTTTCCGGCTTGGCTACCATCGGCTGCAAAGTTTGCCAGTCCATCCGCGGCTTGGTTTCCTTCTCTATAGTTATGTTGAATAGCACAACATGTAATTTGTCGCATTCGATGTATGAGTTCCTTAATCATTTCAGAGATATACCATGGAGCTTCCCTTGGATTGTTGATGAAGTGCACGGGATTTTTCGAGTCCGTTTCGAATATGATTTTATTCCAATTTCTTTCATTTGCTGCTCTGGTTGCTAACACTGATGCCCACGTTTCCGCTGTTAATGTTGTGGTTATACCTAGAGGTTGTGCAAGATCCAGTAGCGTGTGTGCGCTTGAGTTTCTGCAAATGAATCATGCTCCCGCCATACCCGGGTTGCCTCTCACTGCACCATCAGTATTTATTTTATACCAGTCTGGTGGTGATATACTCCAACCCACTTGATTGGTTGCATGGGATTTTGAGATGTTTGTTGTGGATCCGGAAGGACTCTCCCCGGGGAGAACTGGAGGGGAGGTCATTTTTGCCCATTCAAATTCCTGTTGGTGTGCGAAATATCTCACCAGGATGTCATCATGGGTGGACTACTTCTGGTTGAATACAAGCTCATTCCTGGTAGTCCATATAGACCAGAAGAGGAAACAACAATATGTGATAAAAGAGGTATTACCTCGAGGTTGCAACAATTGAGAAATTGTTGTTTGGTGGTTTATGATAAATGGTTGGTGGTTACCTTGGTGATGGTTTGCTGATATGCGGTTAGATAGGGTGTTCCAAGTGGACATAATATTGGACAATGAATCAACATGTGACTGGCTGTTTCAGGCTCAGAATTGCAAAGGGGGCATAGGTTGGAAGTTGAAAGATTCATGTGATGGAGCAGAGATAAGGTTGGTAAACCTTCGTTTATAACTTTCCACAAGAAAAGTTGAATTTTTGGATGACACAAGTAAGGTCCATAAGAGTTTTGTGTTTGGGAGGGGTTGAGTGTGAGGTCGTGGGAGAGAGTTGTTTCTTGTTGGATTAGACAGCTGTATCCGGATGATGTGGTATATTGACCAGATTTAGAGTGAGGCCAAATAATTTTGTCTGATGTGTTGTTGAGGGGGAGGTGAATGTTTGTAATATGATAGGTAACATTGTTGGGGAGGATGCTCGGCTGATCATGATTCCAGTTATGGGAAATTGGGTCGATTAAGTCTGTGACATATTGGATTGGGTCTCATTGGATTGGATCAAGGTTCTGAAAATGGGGTATCCAATTTGCTTGGATAGGGGTATCTAAACCATTTCCTATTTGGTGAAATATATGGTTTTTGACGGTAGGTATGAGAGATGCCATTTGTTTCCATTGTGGGATGGCAGTAGTGGGTATTGATATCGTACCTTGCTATATCGGCTGGTGGTGGAGGTATTTTTCGTTGAAGAGGCTTGAGCAAATGGAATGTGGTTGGTCTTGAATATTCCAAATTTTTTTAATGAACATAGCTTTATTGTGATGACTGCTCTTCCTGATACCTAGCCATCCTTCCGATGTTGGTTTGTTTAGCTTGTTCCATCCTAATGGGTGAAGCTTCCGGACCGAAGAATCATGAGCCTAGAAAAAATTCATGGTGATCCTATGAATTTGTTTGTGAACATGGGTGGGGAAAATCTGTGCTTGCATGAGGTGATTTGAAGTTGGCGTTAAGGAGGTTTTTATTAGAACTAGTCTTCCTGCAGGGGTAAGACATTTTGAGATCCATCATTGTGCTTTGCGTGCCAATCTCTGGAGTAGTGGTTCAAAGATGTGACTTGAGGTCCTCCCATGTTTGAATTGAATTCCTAAGTATACGAGGTGGGATTGAAGTAGTCGGCATGCCGAAGAATTGGTGGAGGTTATCTATGTGATGTTGTTATAGTCTTGGGCGGTGAATGATGGTTGATTTTTCTGCATTGATAATTTGACCATCTGAAGATCCGTATGATTGAAGAATTCGTTGGAGATGATTATTACTTTCTTGGGTAGCTATGTATGTGATGAGCAAGTCATCTGCATACATTAAGTGAAGGATGGGGGGTGCCTTTTTTGAAATTCTGATACCTTGAATCAGATTTTTTGCTTCTAATTTGGCAAGATTTGTTGAAAGAATTTCCGCACAAATGATGAAAATGTAGGAGGATATGGGATCACCTTGTCTTATGCCTTTGGTAGGAGTAATGAATCCATACGGTGTACCATTGACGTTGACTGAGTAAGTTACTGATAAGATACAGATCATGATATATTCTACAAATATTGATGGAAAACCTAATTTTGTAAAAGCCTTTTTGATGAATCCCCAGTCTAGGCTATCATATGCTTTTTGGATGTCAAGTTTGAGAGCTATTTTGGGGTTTTTAGTGGTTGATGATGTTTTGATGTGATGAAATAGTTCACTGGCAATTGTGATGTTATCATGTATTGATCTGTTAGGGACGAAGGCACTTTGATATGAACTTATTAAGAAAGGTAGGAGAGGACGTAAGCGGTTGACTAGTATTTTTGAGATGATTTTGTAGGTGACATTGCAGAGGCTTATCGGTCTGAACTGGGATGGTTTCGTTGGGTTATCTACTTTTGGGATAAGAGTGATGTTTGTATGATTCATGAGAGGGTGGATGTTCAAATTATCGAAAAAACTTCGAACCATGGCAATTAATTGAAGATGAGTGGTGTCCCAGAAAACTTTAAAAAAACTTACTTGTGTATCCATCTGGACCAGAAGCACTTTCAGAGTTGATGGAGAACAATGCTTGCTTGATTACCTTTATCGTTACTATCGCCGAGAGTCGGTCACATTGTGATGGAGTCAATCGTGGAGCTATGTCTTCAAAGAGTTCTTCGTCCAAAGTTGTGTTTGGGGCCGTATATTGAGTGGTGAAATAATCAAGGATGATTTGGATCACTTCATCTTTATCACTGACCCAGTTGTTGTGCTGATCCTGTAATTGCTTTATGTTGTTGCGGCTTCGGTGGATGGTTGCCTTGGTATGGAAGAAGGTGGTATTATTGTCTCCTGATTGGAGCCATTGAATTCTGGACCTTTGCTGCCAGTATGTTGCATGGCATTGAAGTAAGGTTAGGTGATGATCGCGTTGTTCCTTCTCGCGATGTATCCAAAAATTTAGTTCTTCACCATTGTGCATAGCACATTGGTGTTGAGCCATTTTTATCTGTGTTGTTGATTTTCGAATTAACTTTGGAAGATGACCAAAAGTGTCGTTGTTCCAGTACATTAGTGTTTGTCCCGTTGTGATTAACCTGAGTTGAAGATCCAGGGTAGAATCGAGTCGCTTTGTTGTGTCCAGGCGTTTTCTACTTTCTTGAGATGTGGATGTGTCAGCCATAGATGCTCAAACTTGTAGTTTTTTTGCCCTTGCCAGTCTATTGCTTTGCTAGGACTATATGGGCAAATAAATATTTTGGGCGACTTAAGGGAAAATCTATTTTGGGAGACTCAATTTCTTTACAAATAGCCTAATACATTACTAAAAACCTCTAAATATTACAAAGGTCTTCTTTTAAGGAATACTTACAAGAGTTACTTATGAAGACACACTTTGATTGGTTTCCACCTTCAGTACCTTAAACTCAGGAACTACTCTGACATGGAGAAAACCATCGTGTATGTGCCTGCGCCCAACCACCACCATATGGAGCAGCCATATACTAGCTCAAGTTGTCTTGATCAATCTAAGTTGTCTCCATATAAAGGCATCATCCATCTAACTCTTTGCAACTCTACCACCATACTTGACTTCATGGACGGTTTATACACTTGCAACAGCAGTTACTTCCATGCCCCTACCTTGGCTTGTTTTTCCATATTGTAACTAATAGTTGCCTTGAAAGCAAAAGTTCAAGACACAGTTGTCTTTTAGTTAATAGTACCTTTTTTGTACTCTGACCTATACATCCACCACACAAAACCATTTAACCATGGAGAAACTCCACCTCGACCTTTGTAATGTAAAAATCACCAATACACAAGCTGATCCATAGAATCCATCTCCATTTGATCATCAAAATTGGCATCATTTGATTTTTAATTTCAAATCTCTAAATCATACCTTAGTTTTCCGGAAAAGGAAGTTGTTGTTGTTTGGCTTGAATTCCTGGTGAAATCTATTTTTCGTTGAGGTAATGAAAATCAAAATCGATTAATTAAAGCTTTGGCGGGGATGAAGATATTGGCGACGGAGATGGAGAAGTTTCATTATTTTTCTCGAGTGAGAATAAGGAGAAGATAGCCCATGAGTTATAGAGATGGAGATGTTTCATTATTCTTCCTAAAAAGGGGATTAGGTGAATTATTTTTTTATTAATTTCAATTATGCCATTAGTATTTGAAAGACCCATAAGGGTGTTTTTGACCCATTAGTAGGGGCATAAATAACATTCCCTACTAGAAACATTCTCATCAAGGTTCCAGTTG
>JAJJWW010004800.1:0-144964 GCA_023531295.1 Papaver armeniacum
AGGATAGGTTCGGGAAACGGGTCCATGAATTGCATGTGTCCATTTTTAGATTTAGGGTCTGGATTATTTGTCCCACCCCAAATGCTTTCTCTTTAGACCATGTCCTATGAGCCTATAGGGAATTTCGTTAAAATTCTACATGGCAGCCATTTTGATCGACTGATATGTATCTATGGATAGTGGGCATTTATGGTGCTTCCTAATGCTGTTGCGTCAACCATGTGATAACTTGAAAACCAATAGGTTTCCCATACATTTACAGTCCTTGAGCTTTTTGCTCTCGGGTTTAGTTTCCCTACATTTGTCTTCGTTCTTTCCATATGAAAAATGCTCTTTTTAACTTCAAGCTAAGTTACATTTATCTTTTAAATTTCATTTCCAATTTCAATCAACCACGATATATATCCTATGTTCTGGGTTTGTTCCATCTCCAGTCTGACCATCTAACCATGCTTTAACTGAATATAGATATAGGCAACATATGAAGTAGTAGATCAAGCTGAAGTAGTTGAATAGGATTAAATAAGCTGTTCTAGGCCACTGCATTAATCCCATGCAGGGGAACTGTCATATTTTTTTCGATTTCAGGTGCATTTTTCAAGGATTAAGTTCTACTTAAGCCGTCTTTCATCCTGATTCCTGGATAAACCTAACTGAGTTTCCATCTCTAGGAGGGGCATAATTTCCACCATCGGTTCGGAACCTAACTGATATTGATATTCATTACAGTTCAAATTTGTTACCAAATACCCATTGTTCGGGTAAGGCTTGTTTTAATTATGCTTTTTGGTAAACCAAGTACGCTCTCAAGAACATGATATCAATCAAGAGAGCTAACTGATATTTCTCCGGGTTCATTACGGTTCAAATTTGTTATAAAGAAGAGAAACCCTCAATTCAAATATTGCTCCGGGTTCCACCACATGAATCCCTACACATGATCCAACATTTGTTCTCACCCTCCCTTCAGCCCCTTATTTAAACGAATCACTACAACAACAAAAATATTAAGGAAACGAGCACCATTTTGAGTCTCTACAGACCAGACTGAACTGAATAGCTTAAAACAAATTTTTAAATTACATCAAGAAAAATCAGTCAAGAAGCCATTTCAAAATGAGAGCAAGAAGACATGTGAAGCAAGCTTTCATTCAATTTCCATTACCAATAAAAATCTTTCAATTAAATGTAAATCAGATCTTAGATGTATCTAGACATAGCACTATAATCTAAACTCTATGCATTACAATCAAATAACAAAGTAATTAAAATGATTCCTGATACAAAATAGTGATCCTGAAAGATAGAAATGAGAGACATTGTTTCTTAAATCTTAAGGTATAAAGGCAGACAATCTTGAACATTTACGAAATTAATCATACATATTAGATCCGAATATAAATAACCAATCCATCTAGTAAATTCTTCATTTCATTGATTTATTTTTACCTTTTGTTGTTTGATTTATTCCTTCATTTCTTTTATATGGTAAAGTCTCTTGATCACACAGCACCTTTGACTAGTACATGGAATGAGAGTCATGGAGATTCTTCAAGGAAGATGAGGTTGGATAGAAACTGCTGATGGGACGACTAGCCATTTTCCTGCATAAATAAATAAATAAATTATGAGCCTAAAAAAACTAAAAAAAAATGAAAAAAACAAATACTTACCCCAGAAAACAGTAGCCCAAACTGTATTTGCAGTCCAGAAGTCGAGAGAAAAAACATAGTTTTGAGAGGAAAAATCATTGTGCCAGTGAATTGAATCATCGAAAAATAAAATCTGTTTCATCTTCTTCTTCTGGAAGTTTAAGAAGAATGATGAGGAGAGTAATAGTAGAAATGGAGATCAGATCAGTGAGACATAACAATGTTATCGAAGAATCCATTGTCGGCAAAGAAAGAATTTGGACAGAAAAATCTTAGATCTGAAAAAGAATAAAATTGAATAAGAAAATTGGTTTTACAAAGGTGTAGTGTAGACTGATTGGCGGAAGATAAATATATAGGGTACCTCATGTTTTAGGGTTACCCAGAAAATTATAATCTAACGGATGGGAGAATGTTTGAGATTTTATCTAGATATATCCATGTATCATGGTACGTTAAATCTAAAGAATTTCAAAAATGGCCCGGAAAGAGGCCAAGGGTGGGTTTGTTTACCATAGCTGCTGGTATGCCTGACACGTCCCAAGAAGGTCAGAAACTGACCTGACCGTACTTGTTTTGTTATCCACTTTGCTAGTATTTATTTTAGTGGTTTGTTTTGGATGATTTCATGGCTTGTTAATGACCTTTACAAGTATGACCAATATCTTATGTTTAGTTGCTGAATATAAGAACAACCCAGCCGTGATTGAAACCTAACAAATTTAAACTGAAGAATTTCATAGCAGATAAATAGGACTCAAGTCAAGAGTGCCATACCCAACACTAATGATATCAACCAAGGGAGCTTACTGATACTCATCATTTGGAGTTTAAATTTGCTAAAAACAAGAGGAACATCCAATACGGAAGTGTTCTACTTGTGATTAAGTTTGTCTGCAAAGTTCACAAATAAAGGAGGTACAAGCAATTACATTTAGACCACAATTCCGCTACCTCCATCTCCCTCTGCACCTCCATTTCTACAATGCCCATCCCATATGTAACAACATCAAGTTGAATATATTCGCCAGTTAAATTGTTGCACTCACAACCCTTTGATCAGTGTAATCGAAAGTAATATATAGTCAGACTATTCACAACCCTTTGCACTCACAAATGTTGCACTCACAACCCTTTGGGGAACCCTAATTGAAAATGAATCGAGTTATTGATTGCTTGCTGAGGTTTGAAAGCCCGCTCAGAGTTTCACCACATCAATCCCTCGCACATGCTCCAACATTTGTTCTCACGCTCCCCAGTGCTGGCGCTGCCCCAAAGTTTCTTGAGTGTAACGTCGTTACTTAGGCCCTGCAAACAACATACCATGGGAAAATTATTTCAAGCTAATCACTACATACCATGGGACAATTATACAGAACTAATTTAGGAAACATGGATGCTAAAAGAAAGATAATGAGAGACATTGGCTTTGGTGTTTCAGCAAGTTAAATCAGATAAAAAAACATGTGTAGTGAGCTTTCAATTCAATTTGTATTACAATTCGAAAAGTAGTAACCAGAGAGATCTAAGATATAAGTTCTAACTAGAGTAGATATATCAAAGCAATAAGTTTCTAGATGAATTTTCAATTGTTTTAGATCTCGAAATGAGAAGAACAAGTTTTGGCCGATTCTAATGGGGATTTGATTTTAAATTTCCCCTACGAAAAAAAAAAAAAAATACATTCATAAGCCTAAAATCAAACAAACATACAAGTATACCTAAAAACATGAAAATGAATAGATTTACCAAAACCGTTCAGATTTTAAATAATGGCAGCTGTTGAGAATAAATTTGAATTTTGAGAGGAAATATCATTGTGCTTGTGAATTAAAAACAACAAGATTAATAATTTCATCTTCTTCTTCATCCGGAAGTTTGAGAAATAACGAAATTCTTGAAGAAAGATGCATCATTCAGAAACAATATTGGCTGAAATTTTGAGATCCGAAGAAGGAGAAGAAAAATAAAAGAGAAATTTAGGTTTTATAAAGGTGCACAGGTGCTTCTTAGGGTATCAAAGAGATTAAATATATGATGATTATCCAAAGGTTGGGAGTATTTTTAGGTTAAATAGATAATCCAACGGTGGGAGATGTTTGAGTTTGACTTGGTGTTTGATTCAAGTAGTTTTAAAAATGTGCTGGAAATGTTTAGTTTGTTGCTTACCAAAGCCAAGGTTAAATTGTCATAGTGGCTCCAGTACTAGAATGCCAGTGCCACAAGAAATATAAGAATGAATTAGAATTACTCAGCCACACTAATTTACTTTAGGGTTTTTCATTGTTAGTCATCACTAAATTTACTTTGGGCAATTTTCAATACAAATTTCTACTGAGCGCAAGATAAGATATCTCATTTCTGTAATTTTTCAATCCAAATTGTTTTTAACTTGGTTTGTATGATATTTTCATTTGCACTAAACATTTACCCGAGCAAAAGCAGTATTTTGTGTCCCATGACCAGCTTAGGCAACAATAACTCAAGTTAAGCTTAGAATTTAACTAAAGGGTCTATAGGCAAAGGCTAATGGAGAGTGGTAGATGATGAGAATGAAATGAATGCAACAATCAAACATTTCAGCCACTAGACTAGACAATATCCGAAAATCAACTCGAATATTGGATTATACAAAAAAGTTCAATAACCAAAATCCAAACAGAAAGATGAACAAAGTAAAAGAAAGAATTTGGATTGCATTATACATCACTTGACTTTTTAGCTCAAATTATGAACCCTGGTCTCATTTCATTATAGTGTACACAAACTGTGAAGCAATAGGTCTTACTATGATATCAATATTGAAATCCGAAATCAGACAATCAAATTTATTGAAAGCAATAGTCTCACGATCATAACCCTCTTGTGGATGAAAAGTCCACCTCAATCCATAAACATACTCCACCATTTGTTCTCATCACAGTCCTTGGTGCTTCCATCCCAAAATTTCTTGTGTGTAGCATCGTCACTTGAGGTTCTGCAGTTCAAATGATTCCTGATAATGTTACACTTGTTTTGCAAAAGAGAAAAGAATGATAAAATAGCATACCGTTCAGGTCTCTAGTCTGAAATGTACAGTCTGAATAACAAAATAAGAGGATGCTAAAAGAATAAACTGCCAACAACACCTTAAAAAAAATCCTTGTGACGATTTCCCCTAATTTGCTAAATGTCCAGATCGGATGTAGCAACTTCATTTTCTGGTTTTTTGCTCTTGTTCTTGCCGTAACTGTAATTCTCAGGATTCAAAATCTCTATGAGCTTCACTAGGTCATGTGGATCTCTATCAAGTCACTGGCCTTCAATTACAAATTTACAAATCCTTAGTCATTGATATCAACAAGAAAATGAAGACCCACTAAGATTTCCATCTTCAAGAACGTGTATGATATCAAACTTAAAAAGAACATACATTTCAATTTTAACTACCCTGAAGATCAGAACAACAAAGCAATAATCTCTAGGAAGCAGACCAGACTTGGAAGTAAATCATTTAAAACTAAATCTTACAAGACAGGTGGAGAAAAAGACAAACGTCAAAACATAAATAATTTACTTTAAAAGCGAAAATTAAAGCCAATCCACCAAGATAATTATACGAACAAAAACAAATCCCTAATCAAATGAAACCCTAGACAGTGGACCTAAATGCTTAAAATAAACACCCATTCATGCTAACAAAGAAACCCCTAAGCTATCAAAACACAAATAAGAAGCACAAGTCAAACCCGTACAAGGAACATCACAGTTCCCAATTGTCACGTCACCAAAAATTGTTCCACCACCATGTTCCGGACAAGGTAACATGAAGAAAAGGTTACCTTTACTTAAGGCGATGAAGTATTTCCGATATCAGGACAATAAAAAGATAAACTTCCATTGACTCATTAAATGGCAGAAGAAAAAAGTTGCATTAGTGAGTTTAAATCAAACAATTGAATAAAGTGAAGTAAGCAAATCAGAAAATGAAATAGATTACATTTGACAAATCAACTAGGGAGATCTTCATTCGGATGATTAAAAGCAGATTTTAGTTTTGAGAGGAGATATCATTGTGCTAGAGTAGTGAATCAACCACAACATTACAATTTCATCTTCTTCTTCGCGTTTAAGAGGAACGATGAGACTTGAACATATTCTTGAAGAATCATCTATTATTGAGAATGGATTTTTGAGATCTAAATCAGGGAGAGAAAAAAATGAAGGAGAGTTTCCTTAGAGGCGGCTTGGTCAAGATATTTTTGTTAGGGTGCCTCATTTTTTTAAGGCATATATTTATATCAAAGAGAGAGAGAGGTAATCCAACGGTTGGAGATGTTGGAGATTTTAAGGGTGTATTGAACGACATTAAAGTTGCGGTGTTCGGTCCAGGGTCTGAGAAATTTGCACGGTAATTAACTAGTAATAATTCTAGCTTATTTCAAGGCGCAGATATTTTTTTGTTAGGGTAGTGGTTCCTCTAGCGGCACTGGTTCTTTTTCGGGAAGTGGTTCGGTGAGTTTCGCGCTTCTTTTTTCTTTCTTATTCCGTTTTTTTTCTTTTGAAAAATGTCTAACTCAAATTCGCAGGAGGAAACCGGTTCGGAGGACGATTCTGGAGTGGAGCCACACGAAAACTTGCCTTTTGTGACCACCGCCGCTAACTTGGAGATGGGAGTTAGCCAATTGCCGGACACAGATGTGGTTCAAACGGTGGATGATTCTCTGATGGTTGCTGCCGTAGACATGGAAGAAGACCCTTTGCGAGTCATGAGGCCGGTTGCAGGCGCCATTTTTGATCCCCGTACTTGGTTCCTTATCCAGGTCATGTGCTCATTGGCGGTTTCAGCGTGCTGGCTAAATATGAGGCGTTGTACACCAGAATATGGGAGAAGCATGGACATATGACCACAACCAAGAAAATCACTAGTCGACGGCGTTGGTTAAGCGTGTGGAAGAGGCTTTATCTTCCATCGGGGACATGCGTGAGGTGACCTCGCCACACTGTCTCTCGAAGACGTTATTGACGACTGGGAGCACCATCGCGACGTGTGTGTAGAAAAGGAGTTCAATGCTTCGTGGTTTGTCGAAGGCCTTGCCGAGATCCGAAGTCGAAAGATACGAAGTCGAAAGCCTTTTGCGAGGAGGAGATTGCACAACAGGAGGTAGAACTCGAAAAGCTTTCCAAGATGCTGAGTATGAAGAGAGCGGCTCTTGAAGATGCAAAGTTGACTTTCTCCAAGAAAAGCAGACCTCTGTTGGATGATTTTCCTTGAATGTTTCTCTGTTAAACTTTCATTTAGTTTTTTTTTTTTTTTTTTTTTTTGAGACAACATACTGGATGTCTGGTTCAAAGTTCGACCGGTTTTGATAGACAGCTGGTAGCTTTTGAGGATATTGGATTGTTTCTGGGATGAATGGTTTTGATAATATAACTCTGATTATGTTTTGTGAAAGGAATATTGCTTATATGAAAGTGTGTGCTAGCAATAGGCACAAGACGCAATAGTATGACGGTTTTATTAAGAACCTAAAAACAGATCGTATATCTTGTCTAGTCTAAATTTACTCACTTCATAAGTTTTTGCGAACACGCTCCCCTCCATGTAAAAGGCGGCTTTGCTGGTAGCATCTTGACAGGTCCCCAATCGCCGGGTAGCATCTTCAACGAGTCCCCGATTTTCCGGGGTGTGGTTTTTACAACCGGTAACCAGGGTTGTCTGGCAGTTGAGTCGGATTGAGTCGCAAGTCCCCAATCGCTGGTAGCATCTTCAACGAGTCCCCAGATTTCTGGTGTAGTGTTTACAACTGGTAACCGGGTTGTCTGGCAGTTGAGTCGGATTGAGTCGCCTTCCCCTTCCATCTTGACATCTGGGTCGAAGAACGAGATCGACAGTCTGATATTGTAGCCGATAGATCAATCCTCCCATTTGTGGTCGCCAATTGTTTATGGGTAAAAATCGTTTCCGCCAATTTTGGTAAATTCGGTAGGTGAGTGAGAAACTCGGTTTAAACCCTAAACAAATGTGCCGCACGTGAGCACTTTATAGATTCGAGAGATCAACTGCATGCAAGTCCGGCTTAAACCAAGAAATGGCCATTCCGGACTTGCTTCGGTCACAAAGTGGAGGAGAAGGGTTGATTTGGGGAGGGAAGCAAAGAAAGGTGTTGAGACCAGAATAATTCTGGGAGAGTAGTGTCTCGACTTGTATTAGAAAGTGAAATCTTAGGAAGCTTGCAAGAGATGAAAGCTTTTTGGAGAGCTTGCAAAGTTGCCTTTTCTGAGAGTGTTGTATTTTTCCCTTGAGCGAGACTTGTTGTCTGGTGGAAATAGGTAAGACCTATTTATACAAGTCGAGATCAAACGTACCACTGGCCTCATGAAGGAAGAGAGTAAAGGGTGAAATAATGGGAGGAGGTGGTAACCGCATGGTGTTAATGGGTGAAAACGTTTTCACCATTATTTCCTCATTTATTTGACCACTTTATTCATATTCATGCTTTCTTAATGTGAGGGTAGTGTACGCTGCAAGCTGTGACCGCCAAACCAAGACCCCGGAAAGTATCCCGAGTTTGTGTTGATGTCTCGAGTGTTGGCTGCATCTTGAGTGCAAGTGGTGCTGCTTAGGGGCGCATGTGGCATGTGCCAATGGCATGTGCCAATGGCATGTGCTGAATGCCTTTGTTGCGAGTTGCACCTCGAGCGCAAGTGGCAATGCCAGAGCTGCTAGTGGCGTGTGTGGCATGTGCCAATGGCATGTGTGGAATGCCTTGGTGGTAGGTTGTACGTTGAGTGTAAGTGGCAATGCATAGAGTTGCTAGTGGCATGTGCCAATGGCATGTGCGGAATACCTTCGCGGTAGGTTGCACGGTTTGCAAGTTAGGCTACCAAAGATGCGTGTTTTGCATGTGCCATTGGCATGCGTGGCCAAGTATAATCATGGCCCGTGTTTAGAAAAGCTACCAGCGAGCGTGTTGGCATGTGCCAATGGCATGCTCGGCCATTAGGGCGCGCCTTGGTAGAAAAATCTACCAGCGAGCGTGTTGGCATGTGCCAATCGTATGCGTGGACAATTTGGGTCGCGCCCTGGTAGGAAAAGCTACCAGCGAGCGTGTTGGCATGTGCCAATGGCATGCGTGGCCAATTTGGGTCGCGCCCTGGTAGGAAAAGCTACCAGCGAGCGTGTTGGCATGTGCCAATGGCATGCTCGGCCATTAGGGCGCGCCTTGGTAGAAAAAGCTACCAGCGAGCGTGTTGGCATGTGCCAATGGTATGCGTGGACAATTTGGGTCGCATACCGGTAGGAAAAGCTACTAGTGAGCGTGTTGGCATGTGCCAATGGCATGCGTGGCCAATTTGGGTCGCACCCTAGTAGGAAAAGCTACCAGCGAGCGTGTTGGCATGTGCCAATGGCATGCGTGGCCAATTTGGGTCGCGCCACAGTAGGAAAAGCTACCAATGAGCGTGTTGGCATATGCCAATGGCATGCGTAATTTGGCCTAGGTTGCATGATTTGCAAGCCTAGGCGTGGGCGCCATTTTGGCATGGCATGTTTAGGGCCAAGGTAAGGGTGCTTGGCTTGGCGTGACGTGACTAGCGTAGCTAGGGCCAAGGCACAGTGCGTTTGGCATGACGCGGCTAGCTCAAGCTAAATGTGGCTGGCATGATTTGCCATTGCACGGAGGTGCGGATAGCATGGTTGGCATGCTTTTACGCGTTTGGTATGGTCGGGCATGATTTTCCATTGGCGCAGAGGTGCGGCTAGCTTGGGCTAGGTGTGGTCGGGCATGATTTTCCATTAGCACGGAGGTGCGGCTAGCATGGTTGGCATGCTTGGGCGCGTTGGTATGGTCGGCATGATTTGCCATTGGCATAGAGGTGTGGCTAACATGGTTGGCATGCTTCGGCGCTTTTGGTATGGCTGGCATGATTTTCCATTGGCATAGAGGTGCGGGTAGCATGGTTGGCATGCTTCGGCGCGTTTGGTATGGCTGGCATGCTTTGTTATTGGCATAGAGGTGTGGCTAGCTTAGACTAAGTGTGGCTGGCATGATTTGCCATTGGCATGGAGGTGCGGCTAGCATGGTTGGCATGCTTTGGCGCGTTTGGTGTGGCTGGCATGATTTGCCATTGGCACAGAGGTGCGGATAGTGCCAAGGTAAGTGTGTTTGGCTTGGCGTGGTGTGATTAGCGTAGCTAGGGCCAAGGCAGAGTGCATTTGGCATGGCGCGGCTAGCTTGGGCTAGGTGTGGCTGGCATGATTTGCCATTGGCACGGAGGTGCGGCTAGCATGTTTGGCATGCTTTGGCGCGTTTGGTGTGGCTGGCATGATTTTCCATTGGCACGGAGGTGCGGCTAACATGGTTGGCATGCTTTGGCGCATTTGGTGTGGCTGGAATGATTTTCCATTGGCACAGAGGTGCGGATAGTGCCAAGGTAAGTGTGTTTGGCTTGGCGTGGTGTGATTAGCGTAGCTAAGGCCAAGGCAGAGTGCATTTGGCATGGCGCAGCTAGCTTGGGCTAGGTGTGGCTGGCATGATTTGCCATTGGCATAGAGGGGAATTAGGGTTTTGTTCGTGGTAACCCTAATTTGAAAAAATACCCCCTATTAATTACTGACTACTTGCATTAAATGTCCTAATAAATGTGTCACTGGTGACATTAGGTTATTTGGGGTTTTATGATTTTACCTTTTGTTTAAAAAACCACCATCAACACCTGCAGAGTTGTATTGTCGGGTTTGAGGAAATGGCCCAGAAATGTAAGGCTATGTACATAATTTTTAGAGAAAATGGCCCAATTGTAGTTGTTCATTGATTCCCAGGTTGTAGTGGTTCACTAGTCGTAGTATGGCACATAATTTCCTACAGATTTTAAGACTCAAAGTTTTCGGTTAATCCGGAAAAGAAAGGGAAACGTTTTTACGATCGCATTCACAAGAAAACATAACCTGGCTAAAATTTATCGATTCAAACTCAGATTTTCTTTTCACAGTTTAAAATAACCCTGCTCGGCCGGCCTCCTTTGACGTATGAAGAAGAAATTATTTTGACAGCTTAAAATTGCCATGTTCGGCTGCCTTTGACTTATGAAGAACAAAAAAAGTTTGGTTTGTAAAAACTTCGGTATCCTAATGCCTTCGGTATCATATTCTTGAAGAAAAATTACACTACGGGGAGTCTTGATTGAATTTTTATTTTTGATTTACCATTTGCGGAGAACATAGAATATTGAAACGTCCGAGAATTATTTCTCTTTTTTTTTTCCTGTGGTTTTACCCTTACTGTGCAGGTATTTGAAGCATATCTTTTAGAATCTTTTGCAAGCAATGAAACCAAGGAGCAGGTGTACTTGGACATAGTTAGAGAGAGTTCTGAAAATTTAAAAGATCCTTATAGCCAGCTGTTTGTGGGTGAAAATGGTTTCGGCTGATTTCGGTAATTTTGGGTGTGTGGGTGAGAAACGGATTTAAACCCTAAACAATGTACTGCAAGGGAGTACTTTAGATTCGAGAGATCAATCTATACAAGTCCGGCCTAAACCAAGAAATGGCCGTTCCAGACTTGCTTCGGTCACAAAGTGGACGAGAATGGGTTGGTTTTGGGGAGGGAAGCAAGGAAAGTGATGAGACCAGAATAGTTGATTATGGATGAGTAGTTATGTTACGACTTGTATCAGAAAGTGGGAAGCTAACATATGAAAAGATAAAAACGTTTTCTGAGTAGTGTATCCTCCTGACCGAACTTGTTCTTTGGTGGAAATGGGTAAGACCTATTTATTCAAGTCGAAGTGAAACGTACTCTGGTCTCATTAAGGAATGGAAAAATGGGTGATTAAATGGGAGGAAGTGGTAATGTTAACGCATGGAATTGATGTTACATAAAACCGTTAACGCATGGAATTGATGTTCCATAAAAAGAATGTTTCACTAATAACTACCTATATTTACTAACCGCCTCATCCTTATGACACTTCCTTATGACGGGCGTAGTGTATTCCGCACGTTGTAAACCGCCAAACCAATACCATAAGAGGATCCCCCAGTTTGTGATATGTGTTGATGTCTCAAATGTTTTTGTGGAAAACATATAGCGTGTTGTTGTTGCCTGGAAATTCGTGCTTGGGAGACTCGCTAGCTTGGTGACCTCCGATGGTGGAGATTTTGCATCTTAAGATGAGACGTAGCCGTTGATCGTTGCACGCTTTTGTTTTGGTGGCCGTATAGGGGAGGCCAGCATGTGGCGTGGCAAGGTTGGCATGGCATACATTGGTGCGGTTTAGTGTGGCCAAACTAGGGTTTTGGGTCAAAGGTTACCATGTGTTGTCTAGTAACCTCGGACGGCTAGGATTTGCTCCTGGGATTGAAGGGCGACCATTGATTGTCGCACGCCTTCGTTTTGGTAGCCGCGTACGAAAGGCCATCATGGTGGCGCGGTTAGGTTGGCATGCCGTCGGTATGGCATGGTTTGGCGTGGCCAAACTTAGGTTTTGGGCAAAAGGTTACCATGCGTTGTCTGGTAATCTTCGATGGCTAGGATTTGATCCTGGGATTGAAAGAGGACCGTTGATTGTCGCAAGCCTTCGTTTTAGTATCCGCATAGGGAAGGCCAGCATGGTGGCGCGACTAGGTTGGCATGCTGTGGGCATGGCGTGCCTTGGTGTGGTTTGGGCGTGGCCAAACTTAGGATTTCGGGCCAAAGGTTACCATGCGTTGTCTGGTAACCTTGGTCGGCTAGGATTTGATCATGGGATTGAAAGGGAACCGTTGATTGTCGCACGCCTTCGTTTTAGTAGCCCCATAGGGAAGGACGCCATGGCATAGTGGGGCCGCGGGTTTGGTATGCCGTTGGCACATGGAGCGGCTAGCGTGGCTAGGGCCAAGGCAAGGCGCGTTTGGATTGGCGAGGTGGGGCCTATAGTTTGGCATGCCATCTGGAACATGGTGCGGCTAGCATGGCTAGGTCTAAGGCAAGGTTTGTTTTGGCTTGGCGAGGCGGGGCCAATGATTTGGTGTGAATGGTTTGGCTTGGCATGGCGGGGCCAAGCGCATGCCATGGGCGCATGTCTGACATTCACTTCTAGTGGTTAAGTAATTCAGACTTCCTACCAATTGCCGATATAATGTTGGATTTGATAAAAGCTTTCCATCTGAAGGACCATGTCTGACATTCACTTCTAGTGGAGTGTCTGCAATTTTAGCATCAGTAATTCCAGAGCGTGCAATGATTTCAGATGCATATTTAGCTTGAGAAACAAAATAACCCTCAGCTGACTTGCTAACCTCAATACCAAGAAAATAACTGAGTGGGCCAAGATCCTTCATTTGAAAACATGCACTTAGATGATTTTTAAGATCTCTGATACCTTCAACATCACTGCCAGTGATAACCATAGCATCTACATATAATAAAAGGATAACAATACCTTTGTTTGATGATCGTGTAAACATTGCTAAGTCATAGTAACTCTGTGTAAAGCCATATTGAAGAATTGCACTACTGAATTTTTCAAACCAAGCACGAGGTGCTTGTTTCAATCCATAGAGAGCTCGACGTAGTTTACACACCATATTTGGAGCATGATCTAATCCACGAGGAGGACGCATGTAGACTTCTTCTTGCAATTCCCCATTAAGGAACGCATTTTTCACATCCATTTGATGAAGATCCCACTGTCGAATATCAGCAACTGCAATAAGTGTACGAACAGTTACCATGCGAGCAACAAGAGCAAATGTTTCCTCATAGTCTATGCCATATTCTTGAGTATATCCCTGAGCAACAACACGAGATTTGTACCGTTCAAGACTCCCATCTGACTTGGTTTTGACTTTGTAGACCCATCTGCTTCCAACAACAGATTTTCCGGGGGAAGATCTACCATTTCCCACGTACCGCCTTCTTTATGTGCGTAACTCATCCGTCATCGAATCGCCGATCTGGGTATAGCTGCAGCTTCTCTGTAGTTTCTTGGTTCATAAACAGACATAATGGTGGATAATGAGCAATGATAATCAGAGAACTTAGTGGAGGTCTTCGATTACGAGGTGGCAATGTGTCAACTTGAGAATCAGAATCTCTTTCCAAGGCAGCATTGTTAGGTGAAGGCATAGAGTGGTCGGACACAGCTGGAATCTGATGAGTATCATCTATATGTGGAACAGCTTCATTACTAGAGTCAGGCACTAGAGATGTATTGGTGCTAACTTCACTAGAAAAGGGATCATTGTAAACGAATTTCTCAAAAAAAGAGGATTTACTGTTTGGAAGAGACCAAAATGGAACCTTTTCCCAAAAGGTTACATGTCTAGAGACTCGAAGTTTTCTACTAACAAGATCATAACATCGATATCCCTTTTGTTCAATACCATTTCCAAAAAACACACAAAGAACATTCTTTTGAGTAAGCTTATTCGTTCACGCTCGTGAAGGAGAACAAAACACGTTGAACCAAAGATTTTAAGCTCGAGTAATTAGGTTTCTTACCATAGAGACATTCATAAGGAGAAATACTAGGTTAGGGAATCCTCGGGCCTAACTAACCTCGAAAACCGGCTTGCAAGGTTAGGATTGCCCGAGGCTTATTAATCATCGGACCTAGGTTGCCCTAGGCGATGTGGTACTATTTAACAACCCCACATCAACGACTAGGGCTACACTGACGGAGTGGCACGGAAGCCACGGACACACACTGGCTGGGATACGGAGTGGTACGGAAACCACAGACGCACACTGGTGGGGATACGGAGTGGTACGGAAACCACGGACACAAGGGTAGTGTTGAGAGGGGTCTGGCTCTGATACCATGATAGAACATGAGCATCAGAGGAAACTAAATAGATTGAGAGAGAAATCTCTATTGCATTGTATTCATTAGATTGGCAAAACCGTAGTACATATACAGGGATTACAACGAAAAGAAAGGTAACAAAATATACAAAAGATATGTACAAAGGATACGTACAATATTATGACAACACTAAAAATATATGCAGTTAAGAAAAGGGGATATAAAAAGATACTATAGTATCTCGTAACATGGAGAACGGGTCCATGAATTGCATATGTCCATTTTGAGATTTAGGGTCTGGATTATTTTTAGACCATGTCCTATGAGCCTATAGGGAATTTCGTTAAATTCTACATGGCAGCCATTTTGATCGAGTCATAATGTAATTGAGAAGAACGAAAGTTCGTTTGCTGACATTAAGAAAATTCATCGATGGCACATTAATGTTGGAATTTATTATATATTTACTTGCTAGGGTATAAGACCGTAGTTGTGAATGAAACCAATAGATTTTCACTGAACCCACTAGCTCATAGTGGGCATTTATGGTGCTTCCTAATGCTGTTGCGTCAACCATGTGATAACTTGAAAACCAATAGGTTTCCCATACATTTACACCCATTATTTTGTTAATTAGTTTTGTTTCCGGTCCTGGAGCTTTTTGTTCTCGGGTTTAGTTTCCCTACATTTGTCTTCGTTCTTTCCATATGAAAAAATGCTCTTTTTAACTTCAAGCTAAATTGCAGTTATCTTTTAAATTTCATTTCCAGTTTCAATCAACCAACGATATATATCCTATGTTCTGGGTTTGTTCCATCTCCAGTCTGACCATCTAACCATGCTTTAACTGAATATAGATATAGGCAACATGTGAAGTACTAGATCAAGCTGAAGTAGTTGAATAGGATTAAATAAGCAGTTCTAGGCCACTGCATTAATCCCATGCAGGGGAACTATCATATTTTCTCGATAAATGTTTAACCTGTTTGTCTTTGAACTACTTCTTCTTGCATTTCAGGTGCATTTTGATTCATCTTGAACAACTGGTGGCTGAATGAAAATAAATGTGTGCATTTTTCAAGGATTAAGTTATCTCGAAGCCGTCTTTCATCCTGATTCCTCGACAAACCTAACTGAGTTTCCATCTCTAGGAGGGGCATCATTTCCACCATCGAAGTTCGGAACCCACTATACAAACAGGTTACCAGATACCCATTGTTCGGGTAAGGCTTGTTTTAATTATGCTTTTCAGTAAACCAAGTACGCTGTTAAAAACATGATATCAATCAAGAGAGCTTACTGATATTGATATTCATTACAGTTCAAATTTGTTAGAAAGAAGAGAAACTCTCAATACAAATATTGCTATGGGTTCCACCACATCAATCCCTACACATGATCCAGCATTTGTTCTTACCCTCCCTTCAGCACCTTATTTAAACGAATCACTACAACAACAAAAATATTAAAGAAACGAGCACCATTTTGAGTCTCTACATACCAGACTGAACTGACTGAACTGAATTACGAAACAAGGATGCTAAAAGAATGAAATGAGAGACATTGTTTCTTAGTCTCAAGATATAGTGGCATACAATCTCATGATAAACTAAATAGCTTAAAACCAATTTTTAAATTACATCAAGAAAAATCAGTCAAGAAGCCATTTCAAAATGAGAGCAAGAAGACATGTGAAGCAAGCTTTCATTCAATTTCCATTACCAATAAAAATCTTTCAGTTAAATGTAAATCAGATCTTAGATGTATCTAGACATAGCATTATAATCTAAACTCTATGCAATACAATCAAATAACAAACATTGTAATTAATATGATTCTTGATACTGTTAGGCATCGAATTAGAAAACAGTGATCCTGAAAATTAGAAATGAGAGACATTGTTTCTTAAATGTTAAGGTATAAAGGCAGACAATCGTGAACATTTACGTAATTAATCATACATATTAGATCCGAATATAAATAACCAATCGATCTAGTAAATTCTTCATTTCATTGATTTATTTTTACCTTTTCGTTGTTTGATTTATTCCTTCATTTGTTTGATCTGGTAAAGTCTCTTGATCACACAGCACCTTTGACTAGTACATGGAATGAGAGTCATGGAGATTCCTGGACTGAAGATGAAGTATGATGGAATCTGCGGATTGGACGAGATATCAGATTCCAACAATGAACTAAATACAAAACAAAGATATCAGATTCCAACAAAATGAGATCAAAACTCGCTTCTAAACGAGAGACATTGTCTGTGGACCTTTGGTGTTTCAAAATCAGTTAAGAGAAATCTGCAGAAAGCTTTCGGTTCAATTTGTACTACAAATCCAAATATTTTTGTTAGTACCCACAGAGATCTTAGATATTTCTAATCTGCTCAAAGCAAAATATATACAGGACAGCAGAAAAACTGAACACATGTGCAGAAAGCTTTCAATTCAGTTTCTGCTACAAATGTAAAATCTAAGATATTGGTAATCTGCTCAAAGCAATAAGTTGTGACACTGAAGTGTGGCCAAATTGAGATAGTATAAAATGAGTTGCAGCAAAGATTACAATTTGAACAGATCACCATAGTCTCGGTCTATATATTACAAATCGAATGTATGATGAAATCTGATAACTAACAAACTTCTGAACTTTAGACACTAAGCTGGTAGTAACTGTAAGAGATGAATAATGAGTTGCAGCAAACATCTACATCTACTTCTCCATCAAATTATGTATTCTTTTGGCTGCTTGTTTCTTCTTGAACAAAATCCAAGTAGAGCCATGAATTTTGGACTCCTTCGACTAGTCCCGTTTCCATAATCACACATCGCCATGTCCTCTGCAATTAAAGCTGCCTAATCTACTCAGAAGTAGTTGCTTAATATGCCTAATCTAGCCGGGATACAGTTGAGTTTTGAGAGGAAATATTATTATGCTAGTGAATCATTAACAAGATTACAGTTTCATCTTCATCATCATCTTCCGGAAGTTTCTTAGGAATGAGGAGGAGAGTGTCAGGATCATTAGTCTGAGAGAAACATTTTCTTGAAAAATCATCCATTATTGACAAAGAAGATTTTTTTTTTTTTTTTTTTTTTGAGGCAAAACAATTGTGAGATCTAAGTTATAACTAGATGAAGAAGAAAGTTTGTCTTGTAGGCGGCTAAACTGGAGATATTTGTAGAGTTACCTTAAGCTTTTAGGGTTTCATAAGGGAGTTATATGGGTGATCCAGTGGTTGAGTAATGTTTGAGATATTTGACCTAGATCCAACATCTAGGGGTGGTAAAGCCTTTAAGGCGGGTGGACTTGGTTCATGTTTTGATTAATGGCCCAGTAATGATTATTACCCAATCAACTGCCATTGGTAATATAAATTCATGATGATGAAGTGTTATCATCTTCATCACTACAACTACTATCATTTCAGTTCGCACTGCTCTAATGGTAATTAAAAGTAACTCACCAATACACAACAGTCCAATGTCAAATTTAGAATTTGCTTATGGAGGAAACATAGATTTTATGAGCCAATTTGATAACAAAAATCATAAATAACTTGTTGCATTCTTTAAAACCTTTTCTCCACTATGTCCTCCCAACTTCCTCAATTAAAAAGGACTGTGATTAAACAAAATCCACTTTCGCAACCCTCCCTTAAAGTACAACAATCAAAATTGAAACCAGAAATGATGTCTAAGTAAAAAGAATGAATCTGACACTAGTATAGAACTGAGAGTGCCATACCCCATCAATATGGATGACATTCATATGGGAGTTTACATGTAATCTTTTTTTCTGTTGTAATTTCTTAAAAACAAGAGGACCGCAAGGTAAAAATGGATAATCATGTGAATGAAGAGTAACATGAAATGAATGCAACAATCAAACATTTCATATATCAGATTACCCTAAATGAAATTGAAACTAGAAATGATGTCCAAGTAAAAAGAAAGTATCCGAAAGTAGAATAGAAGAGTCCCATGCCCACCTAAAGTTTAAATCTTTTGAAAACAAGAGGACTACAACATAGAAACCTATGTATGCCTAACAAGCCACTGCGTAAAAATATGAAACTGCATGGGTTCTTCCAGTGATTAAAGTGGTTTGCAAAATCCACAAATAAAAACTAAACTTCTGGACTGCAGTTCCATTTCCCCATCCCACGTGCATCAGCATCAAGTTGCGTTCCTTTTTCTCAGTCAAAATCTTTCACACACAGCCCTAGTGTTATAGAAGTAAGTAGTCTTTCGAGTAAGGATCATAGCCTCAGCTAGAGCTGATACATTGCTGTAGAGTTCCACACCGAAGGCTCATCATTTGTTCTCACGCTCCTCTGGTGTGAAAGGAGCAGAGAAAGAGCAGCAGCTTCTCTACAGTTTACAATCTGTATTACAAAACAAGGATATTAAAGGACAAGAATCCAACGTAATGAAAAGGAGATGAACAAATTTCTCTTCAAAAAACAATGAATACACTAAAATTGGATCAACTAAACTATTGACATTAACATTTTAGAGATGGAAAAATAATCACAAAATTAGTTTCATAATGTATTAAGCCCTGGAGAGGAGTGGTACTGTAATGCTAAAAATTAACAGACATTCATTCTGACAAAGAAACCCTGAGCTATCGAAACAAATAAAAAGCACAAATCAACTTCTAAAAGCAACATCGCCAAGTCCGCTAAAACTATTTCAACAAACCCAGAAGAAAAAAATTATACGAGACCGTTACCTTATAGGTAAGGTAGACCCACTCAGTGTGGTACAGCTCAGAAACCTGAAAATCTATCCCAATCCAATGATCTAATCCTCTGTAAAATTCACTTGCACAAGGAAAAAAAAAAAGAGTAAATGAGCCTAAAATCAAACATCGAACTAAAAACAAGAACAAAAAATTAAGAGGTTACCTGAATCAACAGAAGTACAATTATCGAATGGTCATGATAATATAAACTTGCGATTTGAGAGGAGAAATCATTGTGTGAGTGAATCATCATCAAAAAAACAGGACAAGCGTTTCATCTTCTTCTTCATCTTCTGTCTGTTTCAAAGGAATGATGATGAGAGTAGTATTATTAAGAATCATAGGGTTAAAGACCAGTGAGATTATACTAGTCTTGAAGAATATTTTTGACTGAAATTTTGAGATCTAACCAGAAGTGAAGGATGACTTCGTAGTTCGTAGGCGGCTGCAGATATGTTTATAAATAAATGTTTTTAAGGGAATATGATCCAGCGGTTTGGAGATGCTTGAGATTTGACCAATGCCAAGTTTAGGTTTGGGCCTTTTTGTCTCTGGAATGGTGGTGCTCGCGTGTCCTGAACGTCAGGGCTGATATAGAGGTATTGAACAGAAAAGGACGACGGTTTTTGATACTACTGTATTAGCTTTCAACATGCCTTTAGCTAGAGAAGTGAATTTTACACTGATAGCTTCGCCAAAAGGACCTGCGGGTGGCATCAAGATGAAAAATTAAATTTTACTGGTTATTGGGGGTTTAGGTTTTCAATTCTACTCAAGAAGATTGATTCATTCAAGCTAACCTAGCATTAAAGTGGGTTTCATCATTCACTGATACTTGTTTTTGAGTTCGTAGTTGCGTTTCAACCAATCGTTCCACTTGTTTATATACATCACATAAATCGTTCCAAGGAGAATAGATAAATCAAATAACAACAACAACAACAAAAAATCTACATATCTAAGAGGTATATGACTATTAGTTATCACATTTTGAATGCAATTCCATTTCCGCAGCTCTACGATGCTAAATTAACATCATCTGAATTCCATTTCTCAATTAAATTGCCCTTGATTAGTGTATTGAAGCAGTCCTCTCAAGAGTCGATCATAATTCTGCCGAGGTCTAAAAATTGCTACAGAGGTTTGAAAAATTGCTTAGGGTTCCACATCAAATGCTCCATTTGTTCTCTCGCTCCCTGTATCCAAAAGTTTCTTGAGTGTAACGTTGGCACTTAAAGTTCTGCAATTCAAAATGATTATGCTACTTTCCTGTCAAAAAAAGTAAAGAATAATCAAACAGCAAACCCTTAAGCAATTATTCTAAACTAAGTAATCCTTAAACCGCAAAGAAACCAGCAATAATCTTGTGTCTACAAGATACAGAACTAAATTACAAAACAAGGAAGAAATAAACAAAAGGCAGTGTTTCTTACACAAACTTGATAGCAATATCATAAATATCTTAAAACCTTTCAATGAGTATATATTTGATCAATATAACATTGTAAAAAGTCTTCAAGATTTAACAGCACATTGCACAAGTATTTCTCAGAGCATTTTCATATACACTAAGGCGGTCGTAGGAACTCGAACACCAAACAATTGAATAAATAGAACAAGTAACTTCACTAAAAACACCAAGGGAAAAAAATCAGACGTTGAATATTTTACCTTGTTACTAGTTGGATCTCATCTGAGAAAAGCGGCTCTTTGATTACAACAGACAGCATAAACTACCACTACCGTAGAGGATAATCATGGAGAGTCCTCTTTTGGACATCTTTCCGTTGTCAACTTTCCCTGCAAAGAAAAAAATTAATTATGAACCTAAAATCGAAAACAGACGATCAAAACTAAAAAACCCTAAAAATAAAATGAAGACCTTACCCAGAGCAACGGGAAGCCGAAACTGTATTTGCAGTCCCGAATTTAAGTATTAAAACATAGTTTTGAGAGGAAAAATCATTGTGTGAGTAAATTGAATCATTAACAACAAGATAAAGGGTTTCATCTTCTTCTTCCGGCAGTTTCAGAATAATTATCAGAGTAGTAATAACAATAATGATGTTAAGACCGGTGAGAGATACGAAATTCTTGAAGAATGATGCATCATTAAGAAAGAACTTTGTCTCGAATTTTGAGATCTGCAGATGAAGAAGAAAAATGACAAAGGAGGAAGACGGCGGAAGATATGTATAGATATATGAGTACCTTATGTTTTAGGGTTATCAAGAGAAATATAATCTAACGGATGAGAAATATTTGAGATTTAGAGATACGTATTGATGTAGGTTTTATATCTATGGGGCAGTAAATATCTTATATGCGTCCCATGCGTATTTGAGACTCAGATATGTCAGTTTTATCCGTGTCTCCGATGCCCGCTAATGTATTAGAATTTCTTCAAAGATTGGATTAGTACATAATCAAATAAAACCACAGCCTATTCAGCTCAGTTTTGAGATTGAGTTGTGGCTTTTATGGATCGGGTATATATATATGTGACGCGAATCGGATAATTAAATTGGACAATGAGTCCTAAATTTGCAGATCAACTAGTTGCTCTAAATTTCGCTGGTACCAGACTTTCATTCACACTCAACAGATTCCATTAGACAAACCCGGTGGAAGCAACAATTTTAGTAACCAACGAGACAATCTTACCAATCCATTAGCAAACTTTAAATTGACACAATTTTAATGAGACCAACTAACTAATACTCCTATTAAAGATAAAGATAATTTATGGGATCCAATTACATGCATTATAAAATTAGATTAACATTCATTCTAATATAGAGTTTAAAGAGTACTACACACAAAATTCCACTTGAGATATGGCCGATAAAATAACAACCTTAACTTGCTTAGTTTAGTAATTAAAAAAACATTGCTATATAGCTAGGAAGCAAGGGTTCCTTGAGAGATGACAAGTACATCTCCAAACATTGCTATTAAAGAGTACTACACACAAAGTTCCACTTGAGAGAAGACAAAACATACTAATTAGCTAGGAAGCAAGTGTTCCTTGAGAGAATTAGACATACTGGTTGTTTCTTCGCCAAAATGCAGCTGCTGTTTTCTTGAACCTCCTCTGCCCCATAAGCAAATCCTTCTTGCTACAACATCAAATTAACAAACAACTTCCTCCTTCTTGATTCCCACTCACAGATCCTTGATCAGGTAGTACTGGATATTTGGCCGGAACATAATAAATCACCCCCAGTTTGAATTCCTCAACATTTTCTTTGTTAAACATTTCACGTGTAAGATCTTCTTTCAATGTTGTTGGTGTTGCAACAACGTTCTGTATAAGCAACTTGTCTTTGCAATTCATATCCTCTTGTGCCTGTGGTGGTTGCATGGTTACTGTAACTTCGCATATTGTTCTGGGCGATACAATTCCTATGTTTGGACGAGCACAACAATTCTTTGCATTCGTTGTTTTAACCTTGAAAGCAACATATTCATCGGTTTTGTTGGTTAATTGCAGACAACATGAGCTCCGCTTTTTCAATTCGAACGGGAAATTGAGCTCTTTGGGTTCAATGTTTAAGAGATAATCATATCTTCTACTCATACTCATAATAAAGAAGAGTAATAAGACTTCAATTGATAAAGATTAGCACTTTCTGATGCACACAAATACCTATTAAAACCAACCAGATCTAGCTATATCCACTTTGATCATTCTTCAAGTTTGGAGATGTACTTGTCAATTTGTCAAGAAGACTGAACAATTAGGTATGCCGTGAACTAAAATTTGATCTATAGAGGAAAAAGGAAGAGAGACAGTGTGACGCAGATTATTGGTAGATAAATGAAATTTTTGAAGACACCATCACTAAGAAAAATGCTGGACTGAAATTTTCAGATTGAACAAAGTTTAAGATTATAGATGGCTCAAGATGTGTCTTGTTAGGGCAACTTATACTTTAAGTTATACATATAATCCAACGGTCGGGGATGTCCTTGATTTTGGGCATACCAAAAACTTTCAAGGCATACAAAATAGTTTTCTAAGGGGTGTCTATTGGGTAGTTCAATTACCTATATACCCTTGAACCTAAAATCAAAAAATAAACTATCCTAAACATTTCTTCTTCTTCCTCCATCCAAACCACCTTCATTTTCTCTGAGATTTTTTTTTTTCATCACCGTAATTAATTATCGATTAAATTCGATCATCGGTTAAATTGAACTATATAATGGATCGTACAAAGAAATAAGCAAATGTCAGGTGTTCTAAATCCTCTTCCAATCCATGAATTAAAGAAGAAGAACCAATAGAAGATTAAGGTGTAAAAACTACAATTGAACCAAAAATTGAATTGGAAATTCAACCATTTGAAGCTCCAAATATTGAAATGGGGATAAGAAGGTATTCCCTACAAACCCAATCTTTTAATTGTTGTTTTTCATGGATTGAATGGGTTAAATTGCTAAAAACTTTGGGTTTTGTGATTCTGATGAGCGGGTTGGTGATAATTGAGTTGAGTTTTTGGTAGAGCTGCTCTTGAAATTTCACCCTGAAAGTGTCTATGAACAGTTCGGCTAAACCGTAAATGTCAATTTTTAGCCGAACCCCAAAATGCGTATTAAATACGTCCCAGAACAGTGTAAGGTTCGGCTAATACCTTTCAAACCTTCCCAGCCGAACCTGAGAAGTGAAATTTACCCTGTGGTGGTTGTCGAGTTGGTGACTCGATTAGTTCACTTTCAAGCCAAACCTCTCTGTAAACACTTGAAAATATTGATTTGAAGGCTCTAGGTTCAAGCTAGCTCGTGTTGTTGAGTTATCCGCCGAACCTTCTCTTTGGACACTCAAGTTTTTCGATCTTGTTTTGGCCATAACTTTTTCGCCCGATGTGGGAATGACCTCATTCTTTTTGTGTTGTGTTTGTCTTTTCATTTTTTTGAAGTTGAAGATAAGATCTCATTGATTTTAATGAGTTTAATATGGACCTTGGTATTCTCCATCATTAGACTTCACTTTCTTAACACTTTTAGTAATTTCCACATTTTTTGTTTGGTTCATCCTATGAAAAGGCTGCACAATAGAAAACATATGTAATACAAAGCCTAACCCCTAAATGTATGAATTTAAGTGTTTCATGGAAAATCAGTATCATGTTCCGCTGATGTGATTTTTTGAATATGAGCCGAACTTAGAAAATATATAGTTCGGCTGATACGATATTTAGAGTGAAAACCGAACCTAACTCTCAGAAATAGGTTCGGCCTTTTATTAGACTTTAATATAATCCGAACTAGGATCTTGCAAATAGGTTGGAAGTTGGAAAATGAAGGTTCGGCGTATAACGTTAACAAATTGACTAGCCGAATTTGTTCATCAATTTAGTGGGTTCGGCTTATATTTTTAAGCCGAACATAGTCTGGTATCTTAGAACCATGATGAAAAATACAATTTTTTGATGATTTCAAACTACAAAAGTGAGATTAAACATAAAATAGAAGTGTACATGTGTGTTAGAAGCATTGGGTTCCTCATCTATGTATTCATCATTTGGATTTGGCTCATAAAAATTATCATCTTGAGTTTGAGTTTGAGTTTGTGTAAAATCATTCTCATAATCTAAGAAATCATCCATTTCTGGATCATTGTTGTAGTTGATATGTATTTTCCTAGGTTTTTTAGATGAAGAATGACCCTCCTCATCCTCCATTGAATCAAGAATTAAAATTTGCTCACTTTCTCCTTCTCTTTCTCTCCTTCTTAACCAAAACTTTGATATTTTTATTTCCCCAAATTTTTTCATCTAAACAACCTTTATAATTCTGAAAATTATCTTAATCATTAAACAAAATATTTAATCACTAATCCAGATTACTAACCCTAATACGTAAAGGGTAGATTTGCCATTTTAAAAAATTTGGGTTAAGGGGATATCTGATTTTGTTATTTCACAACCCTTTTTGTCTTAATTGAGTATGCCTAGAAGGATTTTACCTAGTGTTTGGTTCAAGTTGTTTTAAAAATGGACCGGATATTGTTTAGTTTGTTTCTAATCAAAGCCCAGGTTAACTTGCCATGTGGCTGCAGTACACTACATGCTACTAGAAATGCAAGTCTACGAGACCTTTGAAAGACATACAAAATGCAAGAATGAATTGGAATTGCTCAGCCACATTTGAAAGACTATGGAGGCAGCAGTTTGGTGTTAGATCTGGATATTCAGAATTAGGTTATGTACTTGAGTTGGGCTTTTCTGGTCCCTTTTCGGTCAATTGGGCTTAGGGTTTCTTGTTTATGCTGTTTCAGAGTTGGAGATTCCAAATTGGAATACATCTAAGTTAGAAACCAAAAAGTGTAATTCCCGGAAAACAAGAAGCTATGGACGGACATGGCATTTCAAAAACTTGTTTTACGAGTTCCGAATTAAAAGAGTACCTCAATAACTAAAATTCTCAATTAAAACCTGAGAAGCAGTTCGATCCATTAGGAACTGGATGACACAATTTTAACAATTTCTTAGCAATTCATTCAAAGTGGCCTGCACCCCTGCAGTGCATGCTATTAAAGCCAAATGTAGGTAACCTTAGTAGTATTCAGCTTCATAAATAGACACAATTTTAAAATTCATATGCTTTAATCAAACTTTATGACATGTGGTCTGAATATGCTACCCCAACCTATACATTCGAACTTATTACCTGCAAAATGGAAATGGAATACTCGGAAGTTCAATATTATAGCTTTGCTTAATATCACAAACTAAGATACCTCGTAAACCACGTTGATGAGAATCAAATGAATGCAACAATACAAAAAATTCAGATATCTCATTACCGCCTAAGAGTGCATACTCATCACTAATGATATTCGTTTCAGATTAAGTTTGATGAAAAAACAAGAGGAACGCACATAAAAACCTATGTTTATTAACCCCACCACAAGTATTGTTCCTGTGATTTAAGTTGTTTGCAAATCTATAAATTGCATGTAAGAGAGAACTTTTTGGAGTCCGGTTCCATTTCATGATCCCACATGTAAAAGCATTGAGTTGAATTCTATTTCTCAGTCAAAATTTCGCACACAGGGAGCTGAAAAATTGCTGCAGAGGTTTGAAAAACTTCTCAGGTTCCATAGAATTAGGAAAGGAGATTCCTCCGCCAAGAGTGAAGTGGGATAGAAAGACCTATTGAATCAACTGTCCATTTTCCTGCATAAAAAAAATAAAATAAAATTTATGAGCCTAAAATCAAACAACAACAGACAAGTAATAAAAACCATAAAAAAAAAAATGAAAAAAGAAGTACTTAGAGAAAACAACATATGCCAAACCTGTGTTTGCAGCCTAGAACTAAAAATAAAAAAACTTGGTTTGAGAGGAGAAATCATTGTGCTAGTGAATTGAATCATCCAACAACAACATAAAATCTGTTTCATCTTCTTCTCTTTTTGGGAGTTTCAGTGGAATGATAAGGAGAGTACTAGTAATATTAGAATTCAGATCAATGAGAGATGAAGAATCCATCATCCACAAAGAAAGAATTTAGACATAAATTGTTTTAGATCTGAAGAAGAAGAAGTAAAATGAATGAGAAAATTGGTTTTACAAAAGTGTGGTGTAGACGGCGGAAGATAAATAGTAGATACCTTATGTTTTAGGGTTATAGGAGTTTAATCTAACGGATGGGAGAATGTTTGAGATTTTCCTAGAGATATCCGTGATGATATTTTTGTAGAGCCTTGTAGTGTTTGGTTCAAGCTGAAGGTTTGAAAACTGGCCCGGAAATAATGTTGCCACGTTGATATGCCTTGCCAAGTCCTAACAATGTAGGTATTTAACACAATTTTGAAGGGATAATTCTGAGACATGATGTGACACAACGTAAGTGACGCTGAGAGGCCGGATTTGAGATAGGCTTTTTTTTTTTTTTTTTTTTTTAGCTAAGTGGATTTGAGATAGGCAGCAAGATAGGTTCAGGGATATGTCCATTTTTAGATTTTGGTGTCTGGATTATTTGCCCCACCCCATTTTTTGATTTCTACATGGCAGCCATTTTGATTGACTCGTAATGTAATATGTGGAAGCAAGAAAGTTCGTTTCCCGATATTGAGACAATTCTTCGATGGCAACATGGTTTAGCGGTCGCAACAGAAACAAAAATAATATTTTGATGCAAAAATGTGGAAAAGTTTATTAATAATTAAGAAGAGAAAAAAAAAAAACCTTGGGCATTAGGTGGATTGACTTTAGCTAATTGTTCACTAAGCTTCAGTAGTGCTTGACATAACTTTATATGCTTAAATATGGTACAGTCGTGCATTCCTGGTGGGTAACACTTCTTCCTGCCTTTGCATGAACTGGTTAATTACGGATATTCTAATTTGATCTTAAAGTCAGAGCATAGTAATTGGGCCGACCGACCGTAGGGCCTGAAGGGCCCGAAGGGAGGAGTCCCTTTTATGGCGGCCTTTTTGTAAATTGAAACCTAGCAAAAATGTTCAATAATGATTGGAAATCAATTTGGTGGTAGTCTTTGGGACATGAAAAACCTAAAATGTCCCTCCTTTTAGTTTAATTATTATATCTCCTTATACATCCTATTTTTTATGGGTATAATTGGCAACAAAACTTTAATATAACATATCTAAAAATCCGTGCCTTAAAAATTTACAAATTTTATGTCATTGAAAAGGATTTTAAAAAATCTACACAACGAGTACAAACAACAATAAAAATTAGTGTTTTTACCAAAAATCCGATGGTGACTTTCAAAATTTAATGCATAGCCATTATGCAAAGCACCACAAAAAATTCATAATACATGGGGAAATTGATGCAAACCACTACAAAGAATACATAGCACATGGGATAAATTGATACAATGTATCACAAAAGGTGCATTAAAAAGGGGAAATTTATATAAACTACCATAAATTGGATGCATATCAATTTTAGCCTTATAACACCATTACGCATAACGGTGTTTCGTTTTTCTTCGGTCGGTCCTCCCCACCGTGTCAGCGGTGATCTAGTTAATGTTGGAATCATATGTTCAGTTACTGGATGTAAGAACGTAGTCCTGAATGAAATCAAAAGATTTTGATTGAACCCATCCTAAGGTAACAACATCGACTTGAATACAATTCTTTCTTGGGTGTAGGTTGCGCAATTCAAATGATAAATGTTAACACTTCTTTCTTCAATGAGGAAAGACCGACCATACCCTTCAGCAATTATTCTAAACAAATCAGTCCGTAAACCACAAACAAAGGAGCAGAACTGAATTACTAAACAAGGGTATCAAAATCCAACAAATTCAACAAAACCCGAAGTGACAGACATTGTCTGTGGAGCTATGGTGTTTCTGCAAGTAAAATCACTTGAGAGTACCCACAAAGATCTTAGATATTCAATTTTTGTTACAAATCCTAATATTTTTGTTAGTACCCACAAAGATCTTAGATATTGGTAATCTGCTCAAACCAAAATAACTGACTACAAAAAAACAAAAAATGAACACCACTGGAGAACGCCCAACAAACAAGGTAATATATACAAGGGGATAATGAAGAAATGCGCAGCAAGTTTTTAATTGAATTTCTATTATCAATCCAAATCTCTTCAGCAGTACCCATTATTCATTGAGATGTATCTAGACATAGCATTCTAAACTGAATTAATTCTCCTCTGTATCTAGACATAGCATTCGGGCCAAATTAAACTCCTAAATTCTAGCCTTCCCTCCATCAATTCAGGAAACATTAAATTCCTAAATTCTATCCCTCCCTCCATCAATTCAGGAAACATTAAACTCCTAAATTCAGGCAAAACACCAGCTTTCCCATGGTTACCGATTAGTTACACGAGAAGGACGTTCTATGATGATGGTGATGACCGTGACAGCGGGAGCGGTTTGCACAGGATTTACTCACAACCTGCGTACAGATACACAAGACGGTGATGATGGTGATGACCGTGAGTTTTGAGAGGAAATATCATTGTGCTAGTGAATCATCAACCAGACTAGAGTTTCATAGTTTCATAGGAATGATGAGAAGAAGAGTAGTAGCAATAAGATTAATAGTGTTAGGATCATCCATCATTGATAATGAATTGTTTTAGATAGAAAATTGTGAGATCCAGTAGGTTAACAAAATGGAACAAGAAAGTTTGTCGTGTAGGCGGCTGAACTAAGGATATTTGTAGGGTTACCTTAAGCTTTTAGGGTTTTATAGAGGGAGTTATAGGTGATCCAACGGTTAGGAAATGTTTGAGATATTTGACCTAAATCCACATTAAGAGGGTGTTAAAGGCTTGTGTTATGGGCTTGTAGTGTTTTGTTCTGAAAAATGGTCCGGTAATGATAATGCTTCTCACATTGTGACACATTAAGGTTTCAACTCTCATGGCGGTGATGTAAATACATGATGAACTGTTATCATCTTGATCACTACCACTAGTACTGCACTGCTCTACTTGGAGTTTTTTTTTGGTCAACTCTTGAGTTTTTTTTTTTTTTTGAGCATGAAACAGACATGGCTAGTAGTATTGCATTACAATTCAACTATTCAAGTTTCACTTAATCACGATCTCCTATGTTCTGGGTTTGTTCTGGTTTGTTCCATCTTTAGTCGACCATCTGACCATGCTTTACTAAATGTAGATACGGTTAACATGTGACGTAGTAGATCAAGTTGAAGGATTAAATAAACAGTTCTATGCTTACCAGTAGCAAGTCTAACATACACAACAAGCCAATACCCTAAGTTTGTTTTTTTTTTTCTTTTTTGATCGATCAAAAGGAATTATATTAAGAAGCACACAAGTCGTGCGCGAACGAATGCAACCAAAACAGGGTCAACCAACCCTAACCAAAGCGAAAGCACAAAGAAAAAACTAAGTCAAAAGGTTCCAGGGATAACCAAAAAGCATCAAAAGCCTCTTGACATACCTTAGAAACTAAAAAACCAATTTTACTTGCGAACTAAAATAAGAGCGCAAGTTATATTTAAGTGGGACTTCCATCCTTCTCTTCCACAATCAAATCCTTGTGATTTTTACCCACATCACTAAACATTTCCTTACGGTTCGCCTTCGAAGAGGGAAAGCTTAACCCCATTATAGAACCAAACTCCATGAGATTACCGGCTAAAATCTTACTAGGAATATTAAGAGGTTTCGTGGAGCGTTTCTTTTTGGTGCTTAACGTCAATTGAACAATGGAGATTTTTCAGTTTCTTCATGTTACGAAATGATTGATCGACAACAACAATTACAAGGACAAGCTCAAGCAAGACAAAGAAGAATGCCGTCAAAGTATGTTTGGAATTCAGCTAACCCAACAAAAGTTTCATTCCTAGTTTGGGCTGCGGCAATGAATGGATTACCAACGAACGATCGTTTACTTCGAAGAGGTATGACAATTACAAACATCAACTTCTACTTGTGCAATCAGCAACACGAATCAATATCACACATCTTTATTCAATGTGAATTTGCAAAGAAGGGGTGGGATCATTTTTTAAACTTGTTGGAGTTAAGATGGAGGTCGCCGGATACATGTTTGGATTTCCTAGTGTCGTGGCAGATGAAACTAAAGACTCAACCAATTGAATTTCTCAAGTTTTGTTCGCCTTTCGCTATCGGGCATCAAATCTGGGAGGAACGAAACGAAAGAGTGTTTCGCAACAAAGAGACAACCGTAGCCAGGGTTACTATTCTAGTGAAGACTTCCTTATTTAGTTGGGGTGTTTAAACAGTAACTAGTTTCAACTTGTTTTAGGGGAAATGATTCCATTGTTGTAATCTCCTTTCTTTTGTTTGAGCTATCTTATGGTTGTTTGTTGGTCCTTTTAAGTGCTATCTCAGCACTTCATTATGTTTGGATTTCCTAGTGTCGTGGCAGATGAAACTAAAGACTCAACCAATTGAATTTCTCAAGTTTTGTTTGCCTTTTCCAAAAAAAAATTCTCAGGTACTCCTCTTCGGTGTATCTATCATTTTCGCTCTCTACCAGCTTCACTAGCACATGTGGATCCTTATCGTCAGTGGCCTCCAATTACAAATTCACAAATCATAAGCCATTGATATCAACAAGAAATTCAATCCCCACTAACATTTCCATCACGTACATGGTATCAAACTTAAAAAGAACATACGTTTCAAGTTTAACAAAGCAATAATCCCTGAAGATCAGAACAAAACAGACCAAACTTGGAAGTAAATCATTTAAAACTAAATCTTAGAAGACAGCCGAGAAAAAGACAACATCAAACACGTAAATAATCAACTTTTAAAGCAAAAATCGAAGCTGATCCATCCACATAATTATAAAAACAAAAACAAATCCCTAAACAAATGAAACCTTAGAAGACAGTGGACCTAAATACTTCAAATAAACACCCATTCATGCTAACAAAGAAACCCCTTAGCCGAAAAAATCTACAAGAATCCGTTATTTTCCATGAATCTGGACTGAAATTTTCTGAGATCTGAATAAGAAAGAAGAAAAATGTACAACAAAAGAGAAAGTAGACTCATTTGTAAAAGTGTTTTACTTAGGTTCCCAAATGTTTTAGGGCATACATATTAAGTGAAGTAGATAAATAATCCAACGGTTGGAAATTTTTGAGATTTGACTATCCTATCCTTGTAGTGTTTGGTTCCTGAAATGGTCACTTGCCCAAGTGGCTGCATTACATTTCACTAGTGTATTATAATTTGTATACCGACCCAAAATCGTGAATGAAACCAATAGATTTTGATTGAACCTTGATTGAGCCACAGAACTTATTATAGAGATAAATCTAACATATGCTTGCCTCAGGTACATAAGAGTTATTTGAGTTTCCCTATTTTATGGAATGGCGTTTTGTGTAAAAAGAATGTAAAAAGAATGAATGAAATGTTTTTATGGGACTCCTTTGATTTCTAAATTGACTGGATTGTTACATCTAATAGCAGCATTTTCCTGTTCAATTTGCAGCTTAAGAAACCAAAGGATACCTCGTTTATTAAGCTCTCATTAATCATCTGTCATAAGCAAAGGCTAGCATAAGACCCTGAGGAAGAAGTCTATATCTAGGGAACTATAGTAGACATCACCACTTTCGTACTACGGGGTACAACAGCTGCAGATAAATAGTACTCAAGTCAAGAGTGCCATACCCATCGCTAATGATATCAACCAAGGGAAAGCTTACTGATACTCATTTCAGTTTAAATTTGCTATAAACAAGAGGAACATCCAATACATAATTCAAAACAGTAAGTCTTCTACTAGTGATTAAGTTTTCTTGCAAAGTTCACAAATAAAAGAGGTACAAGCAACTACATTTAGACTGCAATTCCGCTACCCCCCATCTCCCTCTGCACCTCCAGTTGAATAAATTCACCAGTTAAATTCTTGCACTCACAGCCCTTTGATCAGTGTAATCCAAAGTAATATAAAGTCAGAAGATTCATGATTAGAACCCAATTGAGATCTGAAAATTGCTGCTGAGGTTTGAAATCCTGCTCTGGCGCTGCCCCAAAGTTTCTTGAGTGCAACATCGTTCGTTACTTAAGGTCCTGCAAAGAACATACCATTGGACAATTATTTTAAGCTAATCACTACATATATAAACAGAAGAAAAAAAGCACCATCTTGAGTCTCTACAGTGTATCACATAAAAAGACATGTGTAGAGAGCTCTCAATTCAATTTGTATTTCAAATCGAAAAGTAGTAACCAGAGAGGTCTAAGAGTTAAGTTCTAACTAGAGGAGATATATGAAAGCAATAAGTTTCTCGATGAATTGTCAATTGTTTTTGGACAATTAGTAAAATCCTATTCAAGGTTCAATACTGATTATTGCTAAACCTTTATGTCTTTCAAACTTAAGACAGCAGACAAGCAAACTTAAAAACATGAAAATGAAGAGATTTACCAAAACCGTTCAGATTTTAAATGATGCAAGATGTGAGAAGAGATTTGAGTCTTGAGAGGAAATATCATTGTGCTTGTGAATCAAGAACAGCAAGATTAACAATTTCATCTTCTTCCTCATCCGGAAGCTTGAGAAATAACGGAATTCTTGAAGAAAGATGCATCATTGAGAAACAATTTTGGCTGAAATTTTGAGATCTGAAGAAGAATAAGAAAAATGAAAGAGAAATTTAGGTTTTATAAAGGTGCAGAGGCGGCGGGTGCCTCTTAGGGTATAAGAGAGGGATTAAATATATGATATCATCCAAAGGTTGGGAGTGTTTTTAGGTTATATAGATAGTCCAACGGTGGGAGATGTTTGAGTTTTGAGTTGGTGTTTTATTCAAGTTGTTTCAAAAATGGGCTGGAAATGTTTAGTCAAAGCCGAGTACTACATGCCAGTGCCACAAGAAATACAAGAATGAACTTGAATTATTCAGCCACATTAATTTACTTTAGGGTTTTTCAATGTTGGTCATCACTAAATTTTCTTAAGCCAAAGGAAGGAAGGGTACTAAACAGATTTGGGCAATTTTCAATAAAAATTTCTACTGTGCGCAACATAAAATATCTCATCTCTATAATCTTTCAATCTAAATTGTTTTGAACTTGGTTTGTATGATATTTTCATTTGCACGAAACATTTACTCGAGCAAAGCCGGCTATACAACAATATTTTGTGTCATGTGACCAGCTTAGGCAACAATAACTCAAGTTAAGCTTACAATCTAACTAAAGGGTCTCTATAGGCAAAGGCTAATGGAGAGTGGAAGGCGATGAGAATGAAATCAATCAAACATTTCAACCACTACGCAAAATCTGATAATCAACTCTGAATATTTGATTACACCAAAAAAGTTGAATAGCCAAAATTGAAACAGAAAAGATAAACAACGGCAGAAGAAAGAATCTGGATTACATTAGACATCACCAGCTTTTAGCTCAGAATTATGAACCCTGGTTTCGTTCGGAAATCAGACAATGAAATTTATTGAACTCGGAGAATTGAAAGAAATAGGAGTGAGAGTGCCATGCTTAGTTTCACCATCAAGTTGATTTCCTTTCTCAGTCAAATTATTGCACACCCACTAGCAGTATTATTGAAAGAAAACTCCACCTCAATCTATAAACATACACCACCATTTGTTGTCACACTCCTTGGTGATTCTTGATAATGTTACACTTGTTTTACCAAAGAGAAAAGAATGATAAAATAGCATACCATTCAGGTCTTTAGTCTACGGTGTACAGTCTGAAAATCTGAATAACAATATAAGAGGATGCTAAAAGAAAGAACTGCCAACAACACCTTAGAAAATCCTGGTCCCGATTTCCCGATTTACTAAATGCGCGGATCAGATGTAGCAACTTCATTCTCTGGTTTTTTGCTCCTGTTCTTGCAGTAACTGTAATTCTCGTGGATTCAAAATCTCTACCAGTTTCACTAGCACATGTGGATCCCTAACTTGCCTGCAATTACAAATTCACTAATCTTTAGTCATCGATATCAACATGAAAATCAAGACCCCACTAACGTTTCCATCTTCAAGAACGTGAATAATTTAAAAATCAAAAAAAAAAATACATTTAAATTTTAACTACCACTACAAGAAAACATGGCTTAAGCGACCAAAATCTCAGCAAGCACCCAAAAGTTTGGTCGCTTTAATGATCAAGCTACTAAACTTGCGACCACCAGACTAGCGGCTCGGTATTAATATATATCCACTAATTTAAGCGACCCAATAGAGTAGTTTAGTCGGTAAAATGCTTTTCCCGGTTAGAATATACCAACCGCCGTTGTAGGTTTGGTAGCTACTTACTTCGAGCTAGGATGACCAGCGATTCAATAAGTATTTGGTTGGTCGAACCTATTTGAGCGACTAAGTTTAGCCACCACCCGTTCTATAAAGATATATTTCCGGTATGTTACCAAAATCTCTGAATAATTTCTCTTTTTCTTCAAGCCTGAAGCAATTGATGTAAAACATGAATGGCCAAATTCATAATCCAAACTTCTCTTTGTCAATGGAAACTTCAACATCGACCAAAAGGGTTACAGCAAATCACAAACCGGAGTTGTAATGAAAAGGAGTCGTCCACGATTAGCAGTAGTAAGTGATGTTGATCGATTTTCAATTTCGATTTCCCATGATTACCCATACCCGTGATTAAATGATTTTTGCTTTAAAATTATTTTTCTTAATTTAGTGTAATTGTCTTGTTTTGCATATTATTAAGAAAGAAAAATCCCTAATTAAAACAACTGAATGAGAAAAGTGATCAATCAGCACTCATCGGTGTAAACAATTATCCACAATTCAGATCTCCGTCCGGTGAGCAGTGTTAGTAAATTCTGTAATGCACCCATAAATGAAATGCAATAGGATTGGTTTGTTAAATTTCTTGTTCCTTTCTGAGATATTGATTTGAAAATGGGTCCAATGTAATGAGCATTTTTCAAATGGAATTCTCTTTTCATCAGATCAAAGAAGTAGAAGTAATATTGTTTGCTTGATTTTAACGATCAGTCTTCTTTTGTTTATTAAAAAAAATACCAATTTCTTTTACAAAGCTAAGCTTCTTTTACAGTTTCACGGCAGTATGAAAGAAAACAAACACCTAAAATTAATCCCAATCCATCTCGTTGTCAAACTCTTCAAATTCGAGCAAATCATCGTCATCGCTAGTAGTATAAACACTTTCATTATCAGCATCATCTTGATCGACAGCTTTCCCTCGACCTTGTTCTGGCGCAACATAAGTGACGGTATTATTCAAAATGCAAACTTAGAGAACCCAGAATCTAAAAACTTAATAGAAAATTTCATGTACTAACCATACAAAACTTCATAGAAGCTACTTAGAATCAAAACTAACATAAACAGATCAAAATCCATTAACTAAATGCCTCCCTAGCATACTAATTCACACAGCTTGACCACCTGAGTTTGAAATTCATTTACATCTTAATTTAGCCATGAGAGAAAACAACAAAATATCCCCATACATCAACGAAAACGAAAACGGAATTCTTTAAACATGAGTAGATTATGATAATCACCTTTAACTGTAGTTCTATGTTATGAACAGAGTGCCTGAGCTCACATAATGCGAATTTATGTACAGTACTTACAGACAAACAATAGCAGTAAGAAGTCGCTGCGCCAACACAGTCATACACTGTGATGTATGCCTTGTTTCATCTAATTTAAAGACGAAAAAAAAAACAATTGTAATGACTAAAATTCTCCAATTGATCTTCTAATTCCCTTTCAAACAATCTCATTAAAAACCCAATTTCCATCTGAAACACAAATCAAGCTCATCAAGAATCAAGAAACCATAACTGAGAGAAAATTCTTAATCGTAATTTTGTCAAACAGTTTATAAGCATATGTAAATAGAGATTTAGAGCGTCAGTAGAGAAGGAAAATTTCTGATACCTTTCTCCATCAAACTCTCTCAATGTTTTGCTTCTGCTCCCTGAATTAGAGATCATACATTTTTATTTCAGTAACCAAAATTTCGCATAACGCGAACAGAAAAACCATTCACAAGAACAGAGGTTTACCTCTATTTACAAAACCCACTTCAAATATCTCAGATTTTCCCTATTACACCATCACTCAATTCGAAAATCTAAACACTAATTACAATAAAATTAAAACCCACTTTGCAGCCAGAAAATCGTCGATTGTTGTTTAATTATAAGAAAGGGGTTATGGAAGAAAGATTAAAAAAAATTGACGATTTGAGAACGAGAAAGAAGGTGAGAGAGAAGATGTGAAATTCAAGGAGTTCAGTTCTAAAGGGTTAGTTTCAATACAAAAGTGAAGAGAGTTTAAGACTTTCGAATTGAGGTTATAATTTTAAAGCTTTTTTAGAATTTAGATTTCAACCAAAATTATTTTGGGCGGCAGATTTAAACTAGACCGCGCAAAATTCCCGCAAATTTTTCACCAAAGATGTTTTGGGCGGCAATTCTCCAACACCGTTGGATAAGTAGGGATGGCCATTTGCCCCACCCAAACCCATCCCCGTGGGTACCCGCCCCGTTTGGGTAGGGTTTTACCCGCATAAATGGGGATGGGTTCGGGTATGGGTAATACTGAAACCTAAGCTACGGGGATGGGATTCAAGGTCCCCGCCCCGTAGCTTTCATATGCTAGAATTCGTATCGAATTTTTATACTTCTACCACTTAGTCGAGCTTTCTTTCATTTATTTTTATACTTCTACCACTTCTTTCATTTATTATATTCTTGATCGTTCTTGTATATTCATCACTTTCGCTTCTTCGTTGTGATCAGACACATTCTCTAAAAGTTAAAATAGTGAAAATGATACAGATAATGCAATGGTTAACATGGACGAAGATAGAATGAGAAAGGAAAAAGTAGCAAAACTAATAAGTCATTTACAAATTCTTTTGTTCACTTTAGATGAATTTCTGAATTTTAAATTATAGAATGCATTATTCTTATGTTATTATTTTTGTTTAAGTTTTAATCAAAAATACATATATGTATTAACACCGTGTTACGGGTAACCCATGGGAAACCCGCCCCATAAGGGTATTCCCCATACCCGCCCCGCCCCAATTCATGTGGGTAATGGGGAGGGTATGGGTATTTTTTACGAACGGGCGGTGGATCGGGATTGGCATACCCGCCCCATACCCGCCCCATGACCATCCCTATGGATAAGGAACTGATCCGTGTGCTTTTTGCATTTGCAAATCTATTCGTACGATGAAACAAGACTGTTTCTTATGGCCGAAATATGTGTCATACGGATTGGACTAGGTGGCGAGCCATACTCTAGTTTTCCATTGGACGCAAAATGTATCATACGGATCGGACTAGGTGGCGAGTCGTGACCCAAATTCGCTTGGTGATCCAAATTTTGTTAATGGGAACCTTTCTTCTATGGCCTCCTTGGGTAAGATAGGTCGATAAAAATTTATTCAAATTTAGATGTTTGATATTAACCGGAGAAACCGATGGAATCCGAGAGAAATCGAGTGAAGTAGACTGGTATTAGGTTAGATTAACGAATAACAAGTAAAAACAAGTGAAGTCGATGAAAATTCGGTTTGAATTAATAGCTAATAACCTTATAAACCCATGGAACCAAGAGAAATCGAGTGAGGTTGAGCGGTATTAGATATATAAGATTGATATATAATAGGTGAAATTAACTAATACCGACGGATATTAGGTTAACATGACGGAAACGGGAGAAGTCGATGGAATACGAGAAAAATGGAATCCTACCAACATTGGGTAGATTGAGGTTGAAGGACATCCGATTAAACCGATGGATACTAGAGAAATCGATGGAGTTTGGGAGAAATTGAGTGAGGTCGAGCGATTTCGGGTGCACTGATAGATAACGGATGAAATTGACCAAGGTCTATAGAAATTTGGTTATATACATAGATGACAGATGAAATTGACTAAGGTCGATGGACATTTGGTAGATTACGGGTGAAATTGACTAAGGTCAATGCGCATTCGGTTAAAGATTATAGGAGAAATCGAGTAAACTGTAGTGAGGTGGATGGACATTCGGCGAAGTTGATAGATAACCATAGAAACCCATGAAATTTTGGAGAAACTTATTAGCGAAACTTTATTTTCGACTTTTATACCTATGGTATGTATATGAAACATTTTTCACATGCTGCACCGGTTAAGTTGTGTATATATATAATGAAATGCCATGATTTTTTGAGTAAAGAAACAAGTTTTCATTCGAAAAAGTAGAAACTCTAAGATGCGTACATATTTTAAACTGGAAACACAAGAGAAATAAACTTCAATTCAGCCAAATATCAAGCACGTAAAGTTTCATCCTTCCTTTTTCCATTTTATCGTAATTTTTCAATCCATTCTCGTTCAGTTTCTATATAATAAATTAGATTCACATATTAAGGATTATCGAATTGTTGTAACAAGCGAGGTCGACCGATATTGGATAATATTGATAAATAAATAAACCAGTGAAATCTGAGAGAAATTGATTAAGGCCGACCGACTTTCGGTTTGGTTTGACGGATAAACATATAAGTGATTTTATGGAATTCAAAAGAAATTAAGTTAGATCGAGTGAAATTTGATAACATTTATATATAGCTGGTGATATGAAGGTCGATTAACATTATGTTAAAGTGACTGGTAATCAGAGAACCAATCGAATCTGAAAGAAATTATGTGAGGCCGATCAATATTGGATAAGATTGACATATTATGAAAAGAATTCATCCGAAAATATAATACATTCAATCTCACCAATGTATTGTGGATATTCATAGATCTTTAGCAAACTCGATTAGAACAATTTATTGTTCACAAACTATTTTCCTTAAAAATTGATCTTTTGGAAAATTTCCCAAGAAAACAACCAACTATTTATTGATCTTTTGGAAAATTTATCAGTATGCATATCCTTTTGATATGAGTTCGGGACTTCCTGACGATACGGATACCCGGTATGCATACCCTTCTGATATGACTTCGCGAACTTCCAATAGCACGTACGCTCACATGTATGCACACCTTTTGGATCTAATTTCACAACTTCCAAAGGTAACCATATTCGGTATGCATACCTGGTTGACCTAATCTAGTTCGGAAGCTTATGTGCAAAGGCAAAAGTACATGAAGTACCTAAACGTGTACACTTAGTTGGTTCAACAATAGTTAACCAATGGTTAGCCATATGAGCACTTTCATATAAACCTTATTCATCTTTATCATAACTAGTTCAAATGACTCAAATGAAACTAGTTAGAGAGTTGTTCAATTGTTTATATTCTCATAGAAGTATACAAGACACAATTGAAGCAAAATCGATTTTGATTCACTCGAATCATTTCATGAACATTATAGCCACGGTTTGCAAAAATTGCATTCCTTATTATATAAATGTATTAGTTCATGAACAAACCGATTTTAGAACATAACCTACTTAAGTATGCAAACGGATACGCATACCTAAGTAGCCGGACTGAGTTTGGTTACGTCAGTACGCGTACGTGTACGCATACCATTTTATACTTCCAAACTTCAGCAGAAATTCACGGAACTTGAACTTCCGCCAGTACACGTACACGTACGCATACGTAGTTCCCAGACTTCCAACAACCAACCAGTACGCGTACGTGTACGCATACCATGGTTCCCGGTTTTGGACTTTGCACAAATGTGAATACACACTATGTTTATATCCAATCATGGTTATAAATGGAAAGGCAGTCGTTGATTATTGAAACCCTTCGTTTGGCAGCCAGCGGCATGACCGGTCTGGTTTTGGCATGCTCGTGCATGTTTTAGGTGCGGCCAAAATTTAGGGTTTTGTACAAACCATGTAGTTTTGGCATTGGGCCAGAAGTTGCCACGCGTTGTGTAGCGAACTTGGACGGCTGAGATTTGCATCTCATGAGAAAGGGCAGTCGTTGATCGTGGCTACATTTCATTTGTAGCCTGGCAACTTTGTCTAAATTAGGGTTTGGCATGCTGAAACCCTAATTAGTGCCCTTTACTAGAATCGCTGTAGAATTCTCGTGCGGACTCGGATTTTGACAGTATGCCCCTCCATTCGACCAGAAAAGAATTTCTTATATTCTTTCGCGTGGATATTTAGGTTTTGAGCTCGTTTGGGAAGTAAAAATAGCCCGACAGTAAAACTCAAGAAGAATTCAGGAGGGATATTGCGGGACCGAGGTGGCATAGCCACGCCTGTGTCATGGCGGCATGAATGGAGCGAAAGTATCATTTTTTCCGAAACGGAAAAAAGTATCACTTTTCCCGAAACGAAACGAAAGTATCACTTTTCCCAAAACGGGATGTGATAGTATCATTTTTCCCGAAACGGGATGTGATAGTATCATTTTTCCTGAAACGGGATGTGAAAGAATTATTTTTTCTAAAACGGAAAATTAGTCGATCCATTAACCAAAATATGATTGCATGATGTGTTATGCATCCTTTGTGGTGGTTTGCATAATGGTTGTGCATTCAATTTTCGAGAATTGTGCCTAAAATGATAGTATCATTATTCTTGAAACGGATGGAGTACATCGTTTTATTAGTTGCAATGGAAAATTAGTTGATGCATAAACCAATATTTTGCTACATAAAGTATTATGTATCCTTTGTGATGGTTTGCATAATGGATATACATTTAATTTTCTAAATTTGTGCCTAAAATGATATATATATCTCCGATTTTTTCGTAAAAACTCCAAATTTGATATTGTTGTTTGTACTTGTTGCGTAGAGTTTTTTATAACCTTTCTAACGAGATAAAATTTGTAAAATTCCAAGGCACGGATTTTTAAATATGTTATATTAAAGTTTGCTTTCCAATTATACCCCTGAAAAGATAGGATACACAAGAAGTTATAGTAATTGGACTAAAAGGGAGGGACATTTTTGGTTTTTCGGCCCTAACCATTTCCAATCTTTTTGTGGTAATTGATCACTTAGATTTTACAAAAAGTCACCATGTAAAGGACCTCCCTTGCTTCGCTCGGTCGGCCCAATTATACAAACAAAAACAAATCCCTAAACAAATGAAACCCTAGACAATGGACCTAAACGCTTAAAATAAACACCCATTCATGCTACCAAAACACAAATAAGAAGCACAACTCAAAACCTCTACAAGGAACATCACCGCTACGAAATCATCCTGTCCCCTTGAATTAAGAAGAAAGGATCTCCCGATATTAATAATATAGTAGTAGTAGTAGTCACGCGGTTCTGATAATTGCTGTAGAGGTTTGAAAATTTGCTCACGATTCCACATCAACCACAAAAAACATGCTCCATCATTTGTTCTCATGCTCATGCTCCTAACATCTGTTAAGGTTCTGCAATTCAAAGGATTCCAGATAATGGTTTACTTATGCCGTCAAGGAGAAAAGACTAATCAAACAGCATACCATTCAGTACATAAATTCACAAAGAAACAAGCACAATCCTGCATCTCTACAGTATACATTGTTTCTTAATATAAAGGTAAAGGCAGACAATCTTGAACACAATCTCATTAAAAAGTAAATAACTTAAAACCTTCCCGGAATTACGCATATCAGAATCAAAAGTTATGAAGAGGAGACGAACAAATTGCTATTCAAAGTTCAAACTCAAGCGAACTTATAACATAATATATACCCACAAGTCAAAAGTGTCAAAAGTGTCCAAAGAAGAATCTACCAATATGTCCATAACATAGTTTTTATCAGTGTTCTTAATATTATGTCTTGTTCATGACATCCTAAAGTTTGTTACATTATGCAATTCAAACGATTCCAACGATGTCAGTCTCAGACTTGATTTTCGAAACACTTCATCACAACCTAATCTTAAGCTTCACACTATAAGCCAGATAGGAACTTTAGCATCAAACAATTGAACAAATAGACCAAGTAATTGCACTAAAATCCCTAAGAAAAAAAGAAACAAAACAAAATCTGAAAATGAAGAGTTCACCTTGATACTGGTTAATTTGCAGAGGAAAAAGAGGTACGTCAAAAAAAATCAGTGAGACTCCAATCAAACAACAAACATGTAATGGACACTATGAATCTAGAAAAAACAATTAAGAAAAAAAAAAAAAAAAACATGTAGCAGCAGTAACGGTACCCGTGTTTATGATTGCAACTCGCCCTGAACACACAAAACAATTATGAGCCTAAAATCAAACAACAGACAAGTAATGTACTCCAAAATCCCTAAAATAAATATAAAAAAATGAAGAGCTTACCAGGAATAACAAAACGAGAACAGTATTTCGAACCAACAAGTTGATATTAAGACTTAGTTTTGAGAGGAAATATCATTGTGCTAGTGAATCATAAGAGTTTCTTCTGGCAGTTTCAGTGGAATCAAAAGTGTAATTGTAAAATTGGTGCTAAGATCAGTGAGACATAGTAGCGACGTTATTGAAGAATCCATCATCCTGAAAGAATTCAGACAGAAAATTTTGAGATCTGACGAACAAGAAGAAGAAAATCGGTTTTAATTTTATGGAGGAGTAGACGGCCGAAGATATTATTTGGTATTTGTTCTACTATAGCGAGTGTTGAGCCACCTTGATGCCCTTCTTCGTTCATAATATACTGAGAACATCAAATTGGAGTTTATGGTTTAACCAAGGAATTTCATTTCAGCATCTGACCTCAATTTCTTTAGGCAGACATAAGGCTAGGGTATGACCTTGACTTTCTTTGACTAAACTTCGTATTTAACCACAAAGAGAAAAACCCTAAAACTCAACTCCTCCTCTGACTTTCTCTCTCCCTCAAGAACGCCATCACACACCACAAAATGGCATGTAAACTAGTAGCAGCTGATTTCGTCTGGGAATGTGGTGGAACGATAATAATCCGGTCGAATTGATCTCAGCATAATGGTATCTCCTCTCATTAAAGGTTGGTCTGGTCCTCAAATTGGCATCTAAACTAGTTTCTCTCCATGCTTTATAAGCAAGTTTGTGTCCAGTTTTGAGCTGTTGGGAATAATGTCATTCAAATACTTGAAAGTATGGCTAGAAATTGAAAGAATGGCTCATTGACAGTGTTTTGATAGTAATCGAAAGCTCCAACAAAATCTTACACGTCAGAGTATGGCTATCTGATGGTGTTTAAAGAACAAGTGGCGGTATTCTGGAAGGTGACTGAAAGAATGGTTACAGATCCAAGGTAATTCATTTTAAATATCCTGGTTTCCATTCCCATTAACATATCAATCAAAGCTGCGACACTTGAAATTATTATCATGCTTTATTTTTGTTGGAAATAACGATTACGAGCCAATTGAGAAGTGATAACAACTCATAACTGCCGCAACTAAGCAGACAACTTCCCCCCAGCTATATGAGTTGTATTAACACACTTTTTATTTTTTGGCTGAATAATTATCTAGTGGGTCACAGCCTCACCAAAGTGTAAATCTAGGGAAAGGCTGGCATAAGACCATGAGGAGGGAGTCTATATCTAGGGAACTATAGTAGACATCACCACTTTCATACTACTGTGTACAACAGCTGCAGATATATAGGACTCAAGTCAAGAGTGCCATACCCATCGCTAATGATATCAACCAAGGGAGCTTACTGATACTCGCTATAAACAAGAGGAACAAGCAATTACATTTAGACTGCAATTCCGCTACCCCCCATCTCCCTCTGCACCTCCAGTTTGGCAATGCCCATCCCATATGTAACAGCATCAAGTTGAATAAATTCAACAGTTAAATTCTTGCACTCACAGCCTTTTGATCAGTGTAATCGAAAGTAATATAGTCTGACTAGTCATGATTAGAACCCAATTGAGGTCTGAAAATTGCTGCTGAGGTTTGAAAGCCTGCTCAGAGTTTCACCACATCAATCTCTGCACATGCTCCAGCATTTGTTCTCACGTTCCCTGGTGCTGGCGCTGCCCCAAAGTTTCTTGAGTGCAACATCGTTAGTTACTTAAGGTCCTGCAACGAACATACCATTGGACAATTATTTTAAGCTAATCACTACATATAAACACAAGGAAATGAGCACCATCTTGAGTCTCTACAGTGTACAGAACTAATTTAGGAAACATGGATGCTAAAAGAAAGAAATGAGAGACATTGTCTGTGGAGCTTAAGTGTTTCAGCAAGTTAAATCAGAAAAAAAGACGTGTGGTGATCTTTCAATTCAATTTATATCTTACCAGGGAGATCTAAGATATAAGTTCTAACTAGAGTAGATATATCAAAGCAATAAGTTTCTAGATGAATTTTCAATTGTTTTAGAATCCTATTCAAGGTTCAATATTGATTATTGCTAAAACTTTATGTCTTTCAATCAAGAAACAGAAGAACAAGTTTTGGTTGATTCTAATAACTGGGGATTTGATTTTAAATTTCCCCTGAAAAAAAAAAAAAAAAAAAAAAAAAAAACATTCATAAAACAGCAGACAAGCATACTTAAAAACATGAAAATGAAGAGATTTACCAAAACCGTTCAGATTTTAAATGATGGAAGATTTGAGAACAGATTTGAGTCTTGAGAGGAAATATCATTGTGCTTGTGAATCAAGAACAGCAAGATTAACAATTTCATCTTCTTCTTCATCCAGAAGTTTGAGAAATAACGAAATTCTTGAAGAAAGATGCATCATTGAAAAACAATTTCGGCTGAAATTTTGAGATCTGAAGAAGAAGAAAAAAAATGAAAGAGAAATTTTGGTTTTATGAAGGTGCAGAGGCGGCAGCCTGGCAGGTGCTTCTTAGGGTATCAACTATCAAGAGAGATTAAACATATGATATGATCCAAAAGTTGGGAGTTTCTTTTAGGTTATATTGATAATTCAACGGTGGGAGATGTTTGACTTGACTTGTTTGATTCAAGTTGTTTCAAAAATGGGTTGGAAATGTTTAGCTTTTTGGTGACAAAGTCAAAATTAAATTGGAACCATGTTTTAGGGTATATCAAATAAAGACAAAAATGTGTCACTAAATAGTAATCCTTAAAACCTCTTATCCATATATTTTTCTACAAAACTTTGGTTATTTTTTTTTATTTATAATTTTAAAAACTTTATTTTTTATTATTTTAGTCTTTTTTAGATATTTGTTCTCAATTCTTAGTAAAAATTTAATAATAAGAAAATTTCTTTTTTAGTTTTTTTTAAAAAATCTTTTTATTATTTTTTTGTTTCCTTGATTTTTTTTTTATATTTACAACATACTAGGTTCGTCTAATATAATTTCCGGGTATGAACAGTTCGAACAGTTCAGCTCATAACTAGTCAGTCGAACCTAGGTCCTCTGGAAACATACTTAGGTTCGGATAATATGTTAGCAGCCGAAATTCATCAAGATTAACAATTTCAACAGGATTAACAATTTCATCTTCTTCTTCATCCGGAAGCTTGAGAAATAACGAAATTCTTGAAGAAAGATGTAACATTGAGAAACAATTTTGGCTGAAATTTTGAGATCCGAAGAAGAAGAAGAAAATAAAATAGAAATTTAGGTTTTATAAAGGTGCATAGGCAGCGGGTGCCTTTTAGGGTATCACACAGATTAAATATATGATGATGATCCAACGGTTGGGAGTATTTTTAAGTTAAGGGATACGAAATACCCTCTTTTAAGTTATATAGATAATCTAACGGTTGGAGATGTTTGAGATTTGACTTAGTGTTGATTGAAGTTGTTTTAAAAAGGGTATATTAATTATATGTCCCTACTTTTGACACCCAATAAATATATCTTTATTCAACAATAAATATGTCCCTACTTTTTTACAACCTTATCCATTTAAAATTAGATTACCTAAATACCCTCAACAATATAATATTTTCTTGTATTTCAAAATAAAACAAATTTCTTCCTCTACTTCACCCGTACCACCACCACCACCACCACTAGGACCACCACCACCACTGGCGCCACCACCACCACTAGTCCGCCACCACCACCACTGATGAAATCACCGCCAGCCAGTGTCGCCGCCGCCGCCACCACCACCACCCACCGCCGCCGCCGCCACCCACCGCCGCCGCCCACCACCCGCCGCCACTGGTTTAGGTATTTTTGTATGAACAACGATAGTTGATCCAACAAAAAAAAAATGATCAACATCATATGTTTATCCAATTTAGGGATCAACAACAGTAGTTGATCCAAAAAACAAAAAGGATCAACAACATATGTTAATCCAATTTAAGGATCAACAACAATAGTTTATCCAAAAAAAAAGGATCAAACAATTTATGTTGATCCAATTTAGGGATCAACAACAGTAGTTGATCCAAAAAAAAAAGGATCAACAACAATTGTTGATCCCCTAAATTGGATCAACAATGGAAGTTGATCCATCTAACTGCACCAGCGACAATCAAAATTTACAGAAAAACATCCACTACCACCAATGCAAAGATAATTGCAGCATCACCAAAAACATCTAGGGATCAACAACAGTAGTTTATCCAAAAAAAAAAAAGATCAACAATATATGTTGATCCAATTTAGGATCAACAACAGTAGTTGATCTAAAATAAAAAGGATCAACAACAGTTGTTGATCCCCTAAATTGGATCAACAATGAAAGTTGATCCATCTAACTACACCAGCACTGCCTAGCCAAAAGCCAACAAAAACTAGCATCAGCCATCATCACTGTGTTGTTCCCTATAGCACCAGCGTAACCACCTCCATTTCAGCTACTTCCACTGGCACCAGCTACTGAGTTCTGGCTCCATTTCAACCGCAGCTTCAAATCTCTAAACCTTGTTCTTGTTATGCAATGTAATAAACAATCCATTTAATATCCACACTGACATATAATTAATATACCCTTTTTTATTCTTCGTCTCATCGCATCAAACCGAACCAGATATTCAATTGCAATTAAATTCAATTTCAGACCACAACACAACCCCAAATCCATTCCATCTTCATATACATCTCAAGAACTACTCTCGTTACATAAAATTTCAAAATCCCCAAAATTATGTCCAACACCAATTTGACCGCCGAACACCGCCACGGCAAAAACCCAATTCCATCGCATCTTCATTTACTCTCGCTATAGATTTCTCCCTTTTCTTGTCTTACCGATGGTGACATCTGCTTCATATTAAGCTAAATCCAAGTCTCGATTTCACACTGTTGGAATTAAGGTTAGATCCATCATCCATTAAGTTGTATAACAAGAAGGTTAGATCAGTAGATGGGGAAATCAGTAGCTGCAACTATAAGAGATGAAATTAACGTTAGATCCATTTTTCTTTAATCTATAAGAACATAAGCTGCTGGATAAGAAATTGGGCTCTTTGTTTTGAGAGAGAAGGATTATACTCTCCATGCTTTCAAGATGCATCGAGAGAGGGAAGAAGAGGACGTGTTGGTGGAGGACGTGTTGGGCTCTTTGTTTTGATAGATCTCCTGCTAATAGTGGAGGACGTGTTGGTGACGGCGACGGAGGTTATGGGAGTTGCAGAGGTACCGGTGGTGGTTGAGAGAGGGAAGAAAAGAAGAAATGAAATTTCGATGGATGTAATTGAAAGTTAAAGGAGAAAGGGTAAATATGGAAAAAAAAAAAGAATATTAGTGGACCCCCATGGTCTTATGGATGGGGAGGGATATTTTTATTGTGTGATAAGGATATTTGTATAGTCCATCAAAAGTAGGGACAATAATTCAATTACCACTTTTAAAAATCGGCCGGAAAATGTTTAGTTTGTTGCTGACCAAAGCCAAGGTTCGATTGTCATAGTGGTTGCAGTACTACATGCCAGTGCCACTAGAAATACAAGTCTATGAGACCTTTTAAAGACATACAAAATGAAAGAATGGATCAGACTTACTCGGCAAAATGCAAGAATGATTCAGAATACCCTGCCGATGTTTTTTAGAATAAGCAAAAAAGCATACCCTTCTGCATTTGTTCTTAACTAATCACAAGCAAACGAGCACCATCTTGAGTCTCAACGGTCTACAAAAGTGAATTACGAGACAATAGCAATCGAAAGGTGAAGTGGCAAACAATTTCATAGCAATCTCCCAATCCAAATAAAATTAACAAAACCCATTCCAAATGCTTTGGTATTTCTGCAAGAAAAAGCAACACAAAAAGAGAGCAATTGTCTCTGGAGCTTTGGTGTAAATAGGTTAAGAAGACATGAATTCAAAATTGAATTTCTATTACAAATCCAAATATTTTCAGTAGTACCCACTATTCATTGATATCTTAGATGTATTGGAATCTGATAATAATCTAAATTCTATGCATTGGAATCTGATAATAAAACAAACAAAAAAGTCTCCAGACCTTTGGGTAGTAAGTGGAAGAGATGAATGATGTGGTTGCAGAAAACATCTTGACATCTACTTCTTCATTAAATCGATTTAGCTGAATATGTTATCAAACATCTTGAGATCAGTCGCGTTACCATAATCATATATCAATATGGTAACATTACAAACATCTTGAGATCAGTACCTATGATAAAGTTAAGTTTTGAGAGGAAGTAGCAGGTTTTCCTAATGCTTGCCAAATCTGCTAACATTACAACCAAGAAGTTTCAATGATAAAGTTAAGTTTTGAGAGGAAATATCATTGTGCTTGTGAGTCATTAACAAAATTAGAGTTTCATCTTCTTCTTGTGGAAGTTTTATAGGAATGATTAAGAGAGCAGTAAAGAGAAACATTTTCTTGAAAACTCATCCATTATTCACAAACAATTTCTATTTTTAGGAAAAAATTCTGAGATCTAACTATTCTGAAGTTTTTTTTATGGACGCTGAATTGAAGATGAAGTTTGTTTTATGGACGGCTGAATTGAAGATATTTGTAAGGTTACCTAAAGATTTTAGGGTTTCATAAAGGGTTTGATGAGTCATCCAACGGTTAGGAAATGTTTGAGATATATATTTGACCTAAGATCCGGGTTTGGGGTTCTTAAAAGGCTATTTTAGTTGTGGACTTGTAGTGTGTTGTTTACTGTCTAAAAATGGCCCAGTAATGATCATTTACTAAATCAAGTTAATGACAGCATTTCTATTGAGATTTGAGACACATCACACATACATAGTTATTTTTTTTAGATAGTAAATATGAATGACATTACACAATAACAATATTGTTGAGTGATAAATTGAATGATTACAGAAATACAACACTAGATCACAGACAATTGCAGAATACAATACTAGACATCCAAAGTTAATAAGTTTTGGAGTTCCATGGTGGTAATAATATAAATACATGATGAATTGTTATCATCTTCATCACTACCACTATTATCATTTCAATTCATAGCATTTGCACTGCTATATTAGAGCATCCACAATGGACGAGTAAAAAGTGGACTAAAACCTTATTTGGTCGAAATTCCAATCACAATGGGTGGAGTAATACTAAATTTGGTCAGATTTTTTCTGGATTCAGACTATATTTCGTATGGAAGCTGGAGTAAAACTAAATATAGTGGGAAGGACATTAAAAGTACGTTTGATGACAGGCGTAAATACTATCTACGTTTGAAGTGGGCGTAAGTTTAATGTCCATTCCATGGTCAGGCGTTCATTAAAAATTCGCTCCATAGGAGATGTAAGTTTAATGTTTACTCCATAATCCCAGGCGTAACTTAAAGATGCGCCCCATCAGGCGTAACTTAAAGATGCTTCTCATCATCAGGCGTAACTTAAAGATGCTCCCCATCATTTACTCAGTTTCTCGCTGACATTAAATTTACGCCTGACTATAATTTACGCCACTTTTTTTTTAGTTTTTGGTTTGGTTTTGTTTTTTAGTACGATCATATGATTGTGGACGCTCTTAACATTTGCACCCCATGACACAAAATCAATGTGAACCATATATAATTTGTCGATGACCAAAAGTCTGACTTACTTTGCGCCGCACGACTTAAAAAGCTTTTAACTCCTACTGCAAGTCCTGCATGATCACGCACAATTAGACCAATGCCACCTTTCTTAGTTTCAGACAGATATGAGGCATCAATATTCAGTTTAATAAACCCTTCCTCTGGAGGGATCCATTCCCTTGATGAGAGTACCGCATTGTCTATTAACAGATTGTCGGAATAACAACATCATTACAAAGTTGAATTAAATGTTGTATCCTAGTGAGAGTATTGTTTTTATTAGGAGCAATATCTTGAAAAAAATATATTGCACTTGTCCTTCCAAATATACCATATAATGCACATTAATTTAATCACATAAACCTCATTTTTGTTACTATTTTGGAGTTCTGCACCTACAATGAACCAAGATGTTATCCAGGATTGGAAAGAATTATATTGCTAAGTATGAGTAATAATATCAACATTTAAAGCCTTCCATATGGATCTAGCATAGTCACACTCAACCAAACAAATGGTTAATAGTTTCATGATTTTGTGATTACAAAACTTACAATAGGGCTCTACTTCGAGGGTTATAACTTGCAAGTTTGACTCTAACAGGAACAATATTTTTTAAGCATTTCCAGACAAAAAGTTGTACTCTATGAGGTACTTTATACTTCCATAGATGTTTCCAAACATCTTTAGGAATGTTATCTCCAGCAATGGCATTGTTAACAGAATTAGCACAAAGAGTATTGTATGCACTCTTTACAGTGAACAGAATTAGCACAAAGAGTATTGTATGCACTCTTTACAGTGAAAATAGAGATCACCAGCTTTAGCTCTGAAATTATGAACCCTGGCCTCATTTCATTATAGTGTACACCAACTGTAAAGCAATAGGTCTTACTATGATATCAATATTGAAATCCGAAATCAGACAATGAAATTTATTGAACTCGAAGAATTGAAAGATCTGAAAGTAATATTAGACTGAGTGCCATGCCCAGTTTAAGAGTGCCCAATTTTAAGTGTCGCACATGTAACCCCATCGAGTTGATTTCCTTTCTCAGTCAAATTATTGCACACCCACTTGCAGTATTATTGAAAGCAATAGTCTCACGATCATAACCCTATTGAGGTATGGAAAGTCCACATCAATCTATGAACATGCTCCAACATTTGTTCTCACACTCCTTGGTGCTTCCATTCGAAAGTTTTTTGGGTGTACCGTCGCCACTTGAGGTTATGTTGTTCAAATGATTCTTGTTAATGTTACACTTGTTTTGCAAAGTAGAAAAGAATGATAAAATAGCATATCGTTCAGGTCTCTAGTCTAAAATGTACAGTTGAATAACAAAATAAGAGGATGCTAAAAGTATAAACTGCCAACAACACCTAAGAAAATCCTTGTCACGATTTCCCCTGATTAACTAAATGCCGGATCAGATGTAGCAACTTCATTCTCTGGTTTTTTGCTCCAGTTCTTGCAGTAACTGTAATTCTCAGGATTCAAAATCTCCACCAGCTTCACTAGCTAGCACATGTGGATCCCTATCGTCACTGACATGCAATTACAAATTCACTAATCTTTGGTCATCCATATCAACAAGAAAATCAAGACCACACCAACATTTCCATCTTCAAGAACGTGTATGATATCAAACTTAAAAAGAACATACATTTCAATTTTAACTACCCTGAAGATCAGAACAACAAAGCAATAATCTCTAGGAAGCATACCAGACTTGGAAGTAAATCATTTAAAACTAAATCTTACAAGACAGTGGAGAAAAAGACAACGTCAAAAACAGAAATAATTTACTTTACAAGCGAAAATTAAAGCTAATCCACCAAGATAATTATACGAACAAAAACAATTCCCTAATCAAATGAAACCCTAGACAGTGGACCTAAATGCTTAAAATAAACACCGATTCATGCTAACAAAGAAACCCCTAAGCTATCAAAACACAAATAAGAAGCACAAGTCAAACCTGTACAAGGAACATCACATTTCCCAGATCGTCACGTCACCAAAAATGGTTCCACCAGCTCATGTTCCTGGACAAGGTAACATGAAGAAAAGGTTACCTTTACTTAAGGCAATGAAGTATTTCGTGATACCCAGACAATAAAAAGATAAACTCCCATTGACTGTTGCAGCTGAAGAAGAAAAAAGATGAATTAATGAGTTTAAATCAAACAATTGAATAAAGTGAAGTAAACAAATCAGAAAATGAAATAGATTACATTTGACAAATCAACGGAGATCTTCAAATTTGGATGATTAAAAGCGATTTGAGTTTTGAGAGGAGATATCATTGTGCTAGAGTAGTGAATCAACAACAACATTACAATTTCATCTTCTTCTTCCAGCAGTTTAAGAGGAACGATGATACTTGAACATATTCTTGAAGAATCATCTATTATTGAGAATGAATTTTTGAGATTTAAAACAGGGAGAGAAAAAAGAAAGAAATGAGAGTTTACTTAGAGGCGGCTTGGCTGAAGATATTTTTGTTAGGGTGCCTCATTTTTTTAAGGCATATATTTATATCAAAGAGAGAGAATTAAGAATCTAAAGAAAAAACCATATCAGACAGGCTCTGTTCTCTCTCCTCTCTAGACAGGCGATTTCCGGCGACGAGAAATTTTTTTTCCTTCAACCTAAACTGCTCAGATCTAATTAGATCTGGGCAGTACCAGTTTCAATCCTCAAAGATAATATTAGATTTAGTTTTATAGAGAAGACAACAGAGAAAATAATCTTATTTCAATTTACACATCTAATCCAAATCAACTCACCTTCAAAAGACAGGAATAATGGGATCTTAGTAATAGTCTTTCCGGGGCTGGCATACAAGTGTTTGATAACGAAGATGGTGGGAATAAAGACTTTGATGTATTGGGGATTAAAGGGGGAATTTCTGCTTTCACTCAACCATGGTACTCGATTTTTACCTAAGTTTTTTCCATGGGTATGCACTCGTTTCTTCCGTTTTTCATTCTCTTCAGTTAGGCATACCCACTTTCTTTTTCATGATTTTTCATGCTTTATTACTATCTTGATTAGATGAACCCAATTCCTTTAACATGCTATCAATCTGTTTATTGTTTTCTTGAGTTTTAATGCGTTGCTAGGTCTTTTTTAGTTTCTTTCTCTAATCAAAGCCAGTGTTATAGTCTAGATCTTGGAAAAAAAACTCGTATTGGAACTCCTCGGTGTTTGTTGATGGAGTTGTTTGTTTAAGCTGTGTGGGTCAATTAGTTTTTAGATAGTGTCGCTGGTGTTGTTCTCCGGAAAATATTTGTTTGTTTCTCCGTTAGAACTGTAGCTTAGCTTGTCGTAATTGCAAGTTTTGATATTTTTAATTATTTAAAAAGAAAAAGTATAACAAAAAGAAAAATTAGAAAATGGGAAAATGTCAAAGGTCAACAGTGAGTTGATGCATGACGTGTTGTTTTATAGAATAAGGGAACCCCTTTTTTCCCTTATCCTGACAGTGTATGAAGGTGTTTCGTGAAGGTTTCCAAGTTTAGGTGTCGGTTTTCCAGTTTAGGGCTTTGTTTTTCATATTTATCTCTTAAGCTTGAATGTTTCTCGATTGGGCTAATCTGCTCAGCTGTTTATGTATGAAGTTCTGCATGAATTTATGGAATTTATCCTGTGGATACTCATCTTTATATTGCTACCACATAATTCCCCCAAGCGCCCCACCATCCTAAATCACTTACTAATGATGACCAAAAGCGCAAGATACATTTGCCAGCTCCGGTAAGTTACTCAAATTAGTACTCTTTTAAATCTTCTATAGTAATTCCTTTAGGTACTAGTTGTTTCTTAGATTTTTGTAAGTGCTATCTTATAAAGCACATCTTTCTTACTTTTATTATTTGTTTCTTTGGTGTTGTAAGTGTTATCCTATAAAGCACATAGTTTAGGTTACTGCCACGTCAATCTTCCATTTCAGTTAGCAGTACAATCCTTGTTTGTACCTCTTATATTAAGTGTAATAGTTGTATTAGTCTAGTTGCAGCTTAACTGCATTTAGCATATGTATCGAATGTTCCAACCTCCTCAAACAGACGCAAGAAAAGATCCAAGGGAGGACTACCCGACAATTTTCGCTATCACCGGCACTCATTGGCGAGAAATTATGGATCAAGCAGCAACAAAAGGAGGCAATCAAGTATCGTTCGGGAAATACACCGCAGCATCTGAATACAATACAATGACTACAACTTTGGATCACTTGCATCGCAACCATCTACCTCCATCAAATTTCCTATGGACTTTGTGTCCATCAAAAGTACAACTTTTCTTGTGGAAAGCATTGATCGAAGGCCATTCGACCTTCGAAACCCGGAACCATCACCACCTGCTCAACTCCAACATCAACCATCGATGCAAATTTGATTTAAAGACTGATGCTCACATTTTGAACCAATGTCATGTTGCTTTAGATTCATGGTCTACCAATCCAAATGTAACTGATGAATCTCGTGTAATAGCCCTCTAGTAGTTTAATAAAATTTATGCTTCAAAAAAAAAAATATCAAAGAGAGAGGTAATCCAACGGTTGGAGATGTTGGAGATTTTAAGGGTGTATTGAAGGATATTAGAGATGCGGTGTTTGGTTTTAGGGTCTGAGAAATTGGCACGGAAATGTCAAAGTGGTTTTAATTATTGGCCCGATTGGGGGAGCCTGTTTTTGCTATGTTGAAACCAAAATACCTGGGTTGAAATAGCTAATTAACTAGTAATAATTCTAGCTTATTTCAAGGCAAAGATATTTTTTGTTCGGGTAACATAATACTTCTAGTAGGGCATATATATATACAAATGGTGAAGATAGCTGGATACATACACTAATGACAATTTTGTTCGTACGAGAGTTTCCACTCAGCAGTGCATTCGAGATGCAGATACGTCTGCAAGCAAACAATTTTAACTACTCATGTTCTATGACTATAGCCGATTAGGAAACTTAAAGAATAAGATGACAGGCAATTCAATCCACAAGGAACTGGATGACACAACTTTAGTAATTTCTTAGCAGTTCATTCAAAGTGGCTCGCACTACTGCCGGTAAACTTAGTATAGGATTCAACTTCATAAATAAATATTTATATCCTTTAATACTCTTGAACATTTACTTTGAAGTGGTCGGCAAGCAAAGAAAGCTGCAACAATCAAACATTATGACCTGTGGTCTGAATGTATTACCCCAACCCATGCATTCGAACTTATCACTGAGCATAGGAAATGGAACACTTGGAAGCTCTATATTATAGCTTCGTACAATATCACAAGCTAAGATACCTCGCGAATTATGTTAATAAATGAGAATCAAGTGAATGCAACAATCAAACATTTCAGTGTCTCATTACCACCTAAAGTTCAACATTCCAAATAAAAACCAGAAAAAGTTCTATAACTAAGTGAAAAGAAAGAATCCGAAAATGATACAAAACTGAGAGTGCCATACCCATCACTAACGATAATCATTTCAGATTAAATTTGTTAATCAGAGGAACACAAATAAAAACCTAGGTGAACACCAATAATAATACGTGACTTCCAGTATCGTTCCTGCAATTTAAGTTGTTTGCAAATCAATAAATTGTAGTATTTAAGAGATAACTTTTGGATTGCAGTTCCATTTCGCCATCCCACGTGTAACAACATCTGAGTTGAATTCGTTTTCTCAGTTAAAAATTTGCACACAGAGCTGAAAATTTGCTGATGAAGAGGTTTGAAAAATTGCTCAGGGTTTCATATATACCAAATGCTCTATCATTTATTCTCACGTTTCATATATACCAAGTGTAATGTCGTTGTTCTGCAATTCAAATGATTCCACGATCATTGTTAGGCATTGAATCACAAAACAATGATGCTAAAAGAAAGAAATGAAAGACATTGTTCCTTAAATCTTAAGATACGAGGCAGACAATCTTGAACATTAACAAAACTAAGCGTATTAGATCACATAACAACCTAAATCGAAGATCCTCATCTTAAAATTATAGTTCAGATTAACATCATTTCATAAATAAAGCGCATAAGCACTAGCAATCAAACAATTGAATAAATAGAACAAGTAATTACACTAAAATTCTTCAGGATCAAAAATACATAAATAATCACAGACATAAAGAGTTTACCCGATCCAGTTGATCAGGTATTAATTTACAAAGTTGAACACATAAAGGAGAGTTATGGAGGAGGCTCCTTCATTTTCCTGCATAAAAATCTAAATTCAATTCAATTCAATTTCTGTTACAAATGAAAATCTAAGATATTGGTAATCTGCTAGAAGCAATAAGTTGTGATACTGAAGTGTGGCCAAAATGAGATAGTAGAGAATGAGTTGCAGCAAACATTACAATTTGAATAATGAATATAAACTGATCACTATAGTCTCAGTCTATATATTACAAATCGAATGTATGATCAGATCTGATAACTAGCATACGAATTAACCAAATAACAGAACTTCTCAACTTTAGAGAGCAGGTTCGTAGTAACTGTTAGAGATGAATAATGAGCTGCAACAAACATCTGCATATCCAACAAATTCTGTAATCTTCTGCCTGCTTGTTTTTCTTGAATTAGAGGAGAGCCATATGTTGTGGACTCCTTCAACTAGTTCCATTTCCATAATCATACATATACATAGCCATGCCATTTCAATAAAAGGGAAATTAAAGCTTCCTAATCTGTTGAGAAATGCCTGGAGCCATTTCTTCCAGATTTTATTCAAGAAACTAAAGATGGAAGTACAAAGCGAAGGTTACAGGTGCAGTTGAGTTTTGAGAGGAAATATCATTATGCTAGCGAATAGAGTGTCAAGATCATCATCAGTATGAGAGAAACAGTTTCTTGAAAAATCATCCATTATTCACAACGAATTTCTTTTTTTTGAGGCAGATATTTTGGAGATTTGAGTTACAACTAGATAAAGAAAGTTTGTCTTATAGGCGGCTGAACTGAACATATTTTTGTAGGGTTACCTAAAGCTTTTAGGGTTTCATAAGGGATATGGGTGAATCCTACGGTTAGGAAGTGTTTGGTTACTTGATCTGGATCCAAGTTTGGGGGTGTTAGTTGTAGAGCCAAGTAAGGTCACATTGCCAAAGTAAAGTAAGGTCACATTGCCGAAGTGGTTTCCAGTATTAGTGTTCAACGCGTGATGGAACCAGAATTAAAAGTAAAAAACTTCACCCTGTAGGTGTAGTTGTAGGAATCAGCAACAGTTAAAAAACCATTTTTTGGAGACCATGGTTTCAATTTTAGGACCATGGTCCCAAAAAATGGTTTTTTTTTTTTTTTTTTTTTTTTTTTTTTTCCCTGATGTCCTAGACTAGTGGTCCCTAGACTACATCCAAACTCATTAAATTGGAATGGATTTCAGCAATTATAGGGTTCGAACCCCTACCTCCGCAGTGGGAGGGAGCATGCCCGTACCACTTGGTGATTGATTGGCCAAAAAATGGTTCTCAATTAAATGTCAAATTTAGAATTTGCTTGTGGAAATAAGTCCTTACCTTGGCCCAATTTATTTGGGCACACCTCGGTTATCAAGATAAGATATCCCTCTTTTGACAATCTCTTTTATTGGATCCTATGTCGATGTAGGAAATATGTTGTATGCGTATTTGGGACCCAGATGTGTTAGTTTTATGTGCGTCTTGGATGCCCGCTAATGTAATAGAATTTCTTCAAAGATTGGACTTGTACATTAAGCTCAGTTTTGAGATTGAGTTGTGGCTTTTATCGATCGGGTATATATATATGTGACGCGAATCAGATAATTAAATTGGACAGTGAATCTAAAATTTGCAGATCAACTAGTTGCTCTAAATTTCTCTGGTACCAGACTTTCATTCACACTCAACAGATTCCATTAGACAAACCCAGTGCAAGCAACAATATTAGTAAGCAACGATACAATCTTAGCAATCCATTAGCAAACTTTTAATTGACGCAACTTTAATGAGACCAACTAACTAATATTAAAGATAATTTATGGGATCCAATTACATGCATCATAAAATTAGATTAACATTCATTCCACATTAAAGTTTAAAGAGTACTACACACAAAATTCCACTTGAGATATGGCCGATTAATTAACAACCTTAACTTGCTTAGTTTAGTAATTAACAAAACATACTACTGTAAATCCTTGAACCTCCCGCAGCTGCTGTTTTCTTGAACCTCTGTAATCCTTGACCATTAGTTTAGTTTAGTAATTAACAAAACATACTACTGTAAATCCTTGAACCTCCTGCAGCTGCTGTTTTCTTGAACCTTAACTTGCTTAGTTTAGTAATTAACAAAACATACTACTGTAAATCCTTGAAGACATACTGGTTGTTTCTTCGCCAAAATGCAGCTGCTGTTTTCTTGAACCTCCTCCGCCCCATAAGCAAATCCTTCTTGCTACAACATCAAATTAACAAACAACTTCCTCCTCCTTGATTCCCACTCCCAGATCCTTGATCGGTACCAACGAGTGGATATTTGGTAGGAACATAATAAATCACCCTCAATTTGAATTCCTCGACGCTTTCTTTATTAAACATTTCACGTGTAAGATCTTCTTTCAATGTTGTTTGTGCTACCGTGGACGCTTCCGTATAAGCAACTTGTCTTTGCAATGCATCTCCTCCTGTGCCCGTGGTGCTTCCATGGTTATGGTAACTTCGCATGTTTTTTGGGCGATACAATTCCTATATTGGGACAAGAACAAACATTTCTTTCTATCCGTTGTTTTAACCTTGAAAGCAACGTATTCATCGGTTTTGTTGGTTAATTGCAGACAACATGAGCTCCGCTTTTTCAATTCGAACGGGAAATTGAGCTCCGTGGGTTGAATGTTTAAGAGATGATCATATCCTCTACTCGTACTCATAATTTTAAGAAAATGCAAGGAAGCTAGAATTCAATCGATGACAATTAACACTTTCTTTTGCACCCAAACAACAGACTATTGAATTAATTCAGAGGAATGATGATAGTAAGAGTAAGATTGATGTTAACGTTAGGAAGAGATGAAGAAAATCTACAAGAATTCATTATTCGCCATGAACTGGTTGAAATTTTCTTATATCCGAATAAGAAAGAAGAAAAATGAACAACAAAAGAGAAAGTAGACGGCAGCTGTAGAAGTGTTTTATTCAGAGTCCCAAATGCTTTAGGGCATACATATAAGGTCACTTTACCCAAGTGGATAAATAATCCAACGGTTGGAAAACTTTGAGATTTGACTATCCTATCCTTGTAGTGTTTGGTTCCTGGTGTGAAAAATGGGCCTGAAATGGTCACTTTACCCAAGTGGCTGCATTACATTTCCCTAGTGTATCAATATAAAGTACAAGTCAACAAGACCTTTGCTACTAAGCCAATGCTTATTATTGGTTAAGAGATCTACATGCACCCGCATCGATGAATGCTCATAAGTATCTTTGTGCATGTGACCCAAAACCCGCCATTTGTGAATCATAATTTGTATAGTTACTCAAAATCTAAACCGTGGCTCAAGACATCGCAACATATATAATGACCCAAAATCTTGCTCCCTTTTGGCATCAAAATCTGCCATTGCCAATTACTCCCTCCGTCCCTAATTAGATGAGCTACTTGTAGTTTGCACAAATTTTAAGGCAATGAGGAAAGTGGAGTATATTTAAGTATTTTTACAATTATACCCTTATAGGCAATAATTAGTAAAATTTAGAAACGATTTATCTCTTAAACTATACCACGGTTTTTTATAAACTTTATACCGTTGAAAAGCATTTTAAAACACCTACGCAACGAATATAAACATGACTATCAAATTATACATATTTCTTATAGAAAAAATAATCAATAAAAAGGGTAATTTTAGAAATATCTTCTTGGTTAGTGAAATAGCTCATCTATTTGTGGACAAAACTAAAAACCAAGTAGCTCATCTAATTAGGGACGGAGGGAGTATAATTTGTATAATGACGCAAAATCATGAAGGAAACCAATAGATTTTGATTGAACCACAACACTCATTCATCGAGCCACAACACTCCTTAATATAGAGATAAAACTAAGATATGCTTGCCTCAGGTGTAATAAGAGTTATTTAAGTTTCTGTATTATGGAAGGAATGGCGTTTAAAAAAAAAAAAGAATCAATGAAATGTTTTTACGGGACTCTTTGGAATGCTAAAGCGAGGATATCCACTTTCGAACTAAATAACACTTGATTGTTACATCTAATAATGACATTTTCTGTTCCATGACCAGCTTACGCAACCAAAAGGATACCTCGTTTATTAACCTCTCATTAATCGTCTGTCATAAGAAAAGGCTAGCATAAGACCATGAGGAAGGAGTCTATATCTAGGGAACTATCATCACCACTTTCATAGTGCCGTACCCATCACCGATGATATCAACCAAGGGAGCTTCTTGATACTCATTTCGGTTCAAATTTACTAAAAAAGAGGAACACCCAACACATAATTAAAAACAGAAGTCTTTACTCTTGATTAAGTTGTTTGCAAAGTTCACAAATAAAAGAGGTACAAGCCCACCCATATGTAATGACATCAAGTTGAATACAATTCTCCACTTCAATTCTTGCACTCTTTGACCCTTTGATGAGTTAAATTTTGAGAATCCTATTGAGGTCTGAAAATTGCTGCTGAGTTTAAAAGCCTGCTCGGGGTTTCACCACATCTATCCCTACAATGCTCCAACATTTGTTCTCGAGAATTTTGAAATTTGTCTTGAGTGTGTTGGACAATTTAGGTATCTCGCAAACAACAAGCCGTACGTAGGACAATTATTTCAAGCCGTAGGACTAATTTAGGAAACATAAATGCTTAAAGAAAGAAATGAGAGACATTGTTTGCGGAGCTTAGGTGTTACACCAAGTAAAATAAGATAAAAAGACATGTGTAGTGAGCTTTCAATTCAATTTGTATTCAATTTGCTGAGATCTAAGATATAAGTTCTAACTTGAGTGGATATATCAAAGCAATAAGTTTCTAGATGAATTTTTGATTGCTTTTGGACAATTAGAATCCTATTCAAGGTTCAACATTGATTATTGCTAAACAATTATGTCTTTCAATCAAGAAACGAGGAAGAACAAGTTTTGGTTGATTCTAACAACTGGGGATTTGATTTTAAATTTCCCCTTCCAAAAAATATGCATTCATAAGCCTAAAATTAAACAACAGACAAGCAAACTTAAAAAAACATGAAAATGAAGAGATTTACCACAACCATTCGGATTTTAAATAATGGCGGATGTTGAGAATAAATTTGAGTTTTGACAGGAAATGTCATTGTCTTTGGTGAACTAAGAACAAGAAGATTAAATAAAATTCTTGAAGAAAGATTAGATCTGCCATCTCTTCCATGTTTTATCATTCACTGTCTCATCTTTAAGGTTGAGAACTTCTTAGAGACCCTTAAACAGGAATGCATCTCTACCATTGGACACAACTCGGGTTCATGGTAATGTCAGCTTGTTCAGTTCTTGTTCTTTGCTGGGGACAACCCTATTGGTTGTTTCATTTAGTTTTGTACTTACTACTTAGTTAATGTGTTGTTTAAAATTAAGAACTATGCTTAATTTAGACTTCAGATCCTGACAAATCCAGTATATCCTTTGGATGCTCACCGGAAACGACCGTATTTTAAAACCTTGTACATGAGTGCGGAAACTAGTTGGTGATAGACATAGTTGCACCGGTGATAGAGAGACAGAAATGGTGATGATGGGTTTGGAAAAGGGATGGAAGGTGATTCCTTGCCTTGTATAGTTATGATGTAAATGTTGATTAAATTAAGGCCATGATTGTAAACTTGTTTGGTAATTAGATATGATCCAACGACTGGGCATGTTTGGGATTTGAGCTAGGCCCACATTAGGCTTTTTAGTAGCATATGATTTCTGACCCCTTGACTTTGGCTCACAATTTTCATTACTAAACACTAAAGGGATGCATAAACATTTCAACCACCAGGCAAAATCTATTATTCGAGTCGGATAAGTGTGAATATTTGATTACACAAAATTTCAACTCAGTTTAAGTCTGTATAGTTACTTACATTAAAGTTTAACGATTCAAATTGAACCAGAAAAGATGTCCACATAAAAATAATTAAAGAACCACATTCCATTTAGCTAGTTATCTCCCTCTGTAAGACCCCCGCATGCAAGACTGACTTCCCCAAAGGAACAATACTGCTAAACACATACATCACATAACAACCTAATCTTGAGCTCAAGACCTAGATCACTTCATTAATAAAGAGCGTAGGAGGCGTTACTAGGAAATCTATAGGAACTATAAAATTAAACAACTGAAAATCCTTAAAAATAAAAGACAGAAAAGAAAAGCTTAATTAACTTGCTAATAGTTGATCCTAATTCACAAGGAGTATAATCATTCTGGTACATCAACAATCACTACCACTGTAGAAGAAAGTCATAGAGATTCCTCGTCTGATACTTTAACAGATCAAAGACTTGTGCATTCCTTATACAGCCCATTTTGCTGCACACAAAAAGAGAAACTATGAGTCCAAAATCAAACAACAGAAATGTAATCAAAACTAAAAACCTTGAAAAGACAAAAACAAAAATTGTTTACCAGTATTGACTGAAGCCAAAATTGGAAGAGTTTCAAGGAAAATCTGCACGCATAAAAAATAAATTTATGAGACTGGAATACAAAAGACAAGTAACAAAAAAAAAAAAAAATGAAGTGTTTACCAAAGTCAACAGAAGGTTAAGATTTTCTTGCAGGGTGACAGTAAGAAAAGAAATCTTAGTTTTTAAAGGAAAAATCATTGTGCCAGTTGGATCATTATCATCCAAAACAAGATGAGGGTTTCAGCATCATCTTCTTATTGAAGTTTCAAAGGAATAAAGAGAGAAAGAATGGTTTTAATATGAACGAGAGATGAATATGTTCTTGAAGGATCCATTAGCTTCACAGATACAATTTTTGACTCAAGTTTTTAGATCTGAATCTGAAGAAGAAAAATGAATAAGAATAGTGGTGCAGGCGGCGGATGATATTTACATACTTGTGTTTTTAGGGCATCAAACAAATATTATATAGACAAGATATAGATGATCCAACGGTCATAAATGTTGATCTAGATTTCAAATCTATTAGGGTAGATTTTGTAGTGCCAGATTCAAGGTTTTACAAAATGGCTCGGAAATGGTCAGTCGTAGTGGTTTAGTTTTCATGGCTAGTACCAAGCAGCGATGGAGCCATGATAATATGTTTTTAATGTGGTTCCACTATTAGTGTTCAACGCGTGATGGAACCTGAATTAAAGTAAAAAAATCTCACCATACATAACAATTAAATGTCAAATTTAGAATTTGATTGTGAAAATGTAAATTTAACGAGCCAATTGACAAACGATGACAACTCAGAACTTCCCTAACTGCCGATAATTACCCTCGCCTATATGAGTTGTAGTAACATCTTTTTTGGATAGTAGAACCCTGGGATTATTGATCATGTAAGAAATAGTAAACAAGTTCAGTCTATCATCGAGGCCCTAGTTAGATCTGAAAGTGGCCTGCCAGCCATTTGGAAAGAGGCGAGAAAACATATTACACAAACTATGCATTATGACGTGACATGATCTGGTCATTCCCTTAAAACTGAAAATACAAATGGGTACACATTTTTCAACCATGTACCAAATGACTTCAAGTGCACACAGAGAGATAAAAAGTTGCTGAAGAGGTTTGAAAAGATGCTCAGGGTTCCATATATACCAAATGCTCAATCTTTTGTTCTCGCAATTCCTCCTTCAGACTATATCCTGCCGGAGAGTTTCTTGAGGGTAATGTCGTCATTGTGCAAATAAAATGATTCCTGATACTGTTAGGCATTGCATTATAAAACAATGATGCAAAAAGAAAGAAATGAGAGACATTGTTTCTTAAATCTCAAGGTATAGAGGCAAACAATCTTGAACATTTACAAAATTAAGCATATTAGATCCGTCCTAAATTTAAGGTCAATTAGGTTCTTAAAATTGTAGTCCAGATGAACATCTAATTTCATCAATAAAACTCATATGCACTACCAATATCTGAGGCAACTCTAGGATCAAACAATTGTACCAATAGAAAAAGCAGTTACCCTAAAAACACTAAGAAAAGGAACACAAAATGAAAATTCATCAAACAAAAGAATAGTTTACCTGATCTGGTATATTTGATTTACAAAGTTGAACTGTATATCCTCACAAAAGTACCTCCCACCGCTATAGGAAAGGAGATTCCTCCGCCAAAAGAACAGTGGGATAGACATAGCTAATTAAGCAACTGTCCATTTTCCTGCATAAAATCAAAATTATGAGACTAAAATCAAACAACAACAGAAGTAAAAACATGAAAAAAGAAGTACTTAGAAAACAACGAATGCCAAACCTGTCTTTGCAGCGTTGAAGTAAACACAGAAAAACTTGGTTTTGAGAGGAAATATCATTGTGCTATAGTCAATTGAATCGTCGAACAACAAGATAAATCTTCTTCTTTTTCTGGGAGTTTCAGTGGAATGATAAGGAGAGCAATAGTAATATTAGAGTTCAGATGAATGAGAGATGAAGAATCCATCATCCACAAAGAAAGAATTTAGACATAAATTGTTTTAGATCTGAAGAAGAAGCAAAATGAATGAGAAAATTGGTTTTACAAAAGTGTGTGTAGTCTAGACGGCCGAAGATAAATAGTGGATACCTTATGTTTTAGGGTTATCAAGAATGATAATCTAACGGATGGAGAATGTTTGAGATTTGCTCTAGAGATATTTTTGTAGAGCCTTGTAGTGTTTGGTTGGTGTTTGGAAAATGGCCCGGTAATAATGTTGCAACGTTGATATGCCTTGCCACGTCCTAACAATGTAAGAATTTAAGACAATTGTGGTGGGATAATATTCTGAGACATGATGTGGCACAACGTAAGTGACGGAGAGAGGCCGGACGTGAGATATGCAGCAGGATAGGTTCTGGGAACGGATCAATAAACCGCATATGTCCATTTTTAGATTTAGGTGTCTGGGTGTCCATTTTTCGATTTAGGTGTCTGGATTATTTGCCCCACCCCAAGTGTTTTTCGCTATACACCGTGTTCTATGAGCGTATAGGGAATGTCCTTAAATTTTCAGCATAGCAGCATTTCTATTGACTCGTAGTGGAATAGGCCGAAGAAACAAAGTTCGTTTGCCAATAGTGAGGCAATTCACCGATGGCAACACGGAAACAAAAAGATATTGTGATGCAAAAATGTGGAAAAGTTTATTAATAAGAAGAGATAAAAAAAAAATGCTTGGCCATTAAGTGGATTAACCTTAGCTAATGACTCAGTAAGCTAAAGTAGTGCTTGACATAACTTTATACGCTTAAATATGGTACAGTTGTGCATTCCTAGCGGGTAAGACTTTTCCCAGGCTTTGCATGACCTGGTTAACTACAGATATTCTAAAATTTGATCTGAAAGTCCGAGCATAGTAACGTTGGAATCATATATTTAGTTACTACTGAATATAAGAACATAGTCCTGAATGAAATCAAAAGATTTTGATTGAACCCATCCCATGGTAACAACACCGACTTGAATACAATTCTGTGAAGGACAAATAATCCCACATGGCTATAATCCGCATAATTGACTTAAAATATAATATGGAAGGGCCACTCCACGCCAGTTGGTTTTGAGTTGGACGCTCCAAAATTTAACAAATTCTTTCTTGGGTGTAGCGTCTGTTTTCCAATTCAAATGATTCCTGATAAATGTTATATCGACTTGTTTCCTCAAGGAGGAAAGACTAAGCAAACACCATACCCTTCTGCAATCTGTTATTCTAAACAAATCAGTTCGTAAACCACAAAGAAACGAGCAGGGATCTTGTGTCTCTCCGATACAATGAACCGAATACAAACAAGGATATCAGATTCCAACAAAATGAGATCAAAACCCGCTTCTAAACGAGAGACATTATTTGTGGACCTTTGGTGTTTCAAAATCAGTGGAGAAAGCTTTCGGTTCAATTTATACTGCAAATCCGAATATTTTTGTTAGTACCCACAGAGATCTTAGATATTTCTAATCTGCTCAAAGCAAAATATATATAGAACTACAAAAAAACTGAACACATGTCAGAAAGCTTTCAATTCAATTTCTGTTACAAATGAAAATCTAAGATATTGGTAATCTGCTCCAAGCAATAAGTTGTGATACTGAAGTGTGGCCAAAATAAGATAGTAGAAAATGAGTTGCAGCAAACATTACAATTTGAATGATGAATGTAAGCTGATCACTATAGTCTCAGTCTATATATTACAAATCGAATGTATGATGAAATCTGGTAACTAACATACAAATAAATCAAATAACAAACTTCTCAACTTTAGAGAGTAAGCTGGTAGTAAGTGTAAGAGATGACTAATGAGTTGCAACAAACATCTACATCTACTCCAAATCATGTAATCTTCTGGCTGCTTGTTTTTTTCTTGAATAAAATCCAAGGAGAGCCATGTCTTGTGCACTCCTTCGACTAATCCATTTCCATAATTTTCCATCCATCTCAAAAATGGGCAATTAAAGCAGCCTAATCTGCTTTGCGATAGCTGGAGACATTTCTTCCAGATTTATTCAAGAAATTAATGCAGAAGGTACAAGGCGGATGTTAAGGGATACAGTTGAGTTTTGAGAGGAAATATCATTATGCTAGTGAATCATCAGCAACAAAATTAGAGTTTCATCTTCATCATCATCTTCCGGAAGTTTCATAGGAATGATTAAGAGAGTGTCAGGATGATCATTTCAGAGAAACATTTTCTTGGAAAATCATCCATTGTTCACAAAAAAATTGTTTTTTAGGAAGAAAAATTGGGAGATTTGAGTTACAACTAGGTGAAGATAGTTTGTCTTATAGGCGGCTGAACATATTTTTAGGGTTACTTAAAGCTTTTAGGGTTTCACATAAGGGAGTTATATGGGTGATCCTACGGTTAAAAAATGTTTGAGATACTTGGTCTAGATCCACGTTTGGGGGGGTTAAAGCCTTTAAGGCTGCTGGACTTGTTGTAGTGTTTCGGTTCATGTTTTGATTAGAATCCTATTATCGGGGCTTTAAAGTCAAGGGGCTTTTTTGAGTTCTAACATCCTAACATGGATAGGGGGAAACCTAACTAATAGTAAAAGTCAAATATACCCCTTCTAATAAACATAATCTAACAATTATAAAAAAAAAACAAATTCTCTTCTTCTTCATTTGATTAATGATGATCATAATTTCATCACGATGAAATCATTAAAAAACTTAAATCAATAATTCTTCTTTTTCTTCTCCATTACATCGTGATTCTTCATCGCATCATGATGAAGATGACGATCATAAATAAAAACCAAAATTTATTATTTTCTTCCTATCTTCTTCTTCTTCATCTTCTCCATCGCGTAGAAATGATGAAAAAAAACAAAACTAAGAAAACCCACCATTTATTTTTACTTTTAATAGACTTACAAATTCATTTAGATTAATTTGAGGAAAAGGAAAACTTGATTTACGAAAGCTATAACGGCTGGGAGTTCACTCTTTCCCAACCGTGAATTCTGAACCTACCTGTACGGTTGGGATATTAAGAACTCCCATCTGTGAAAGAGTGTACGGCTAGGTTTTCCTAGCAGTAAGACTAAGTCTTATGGGGTGCTAGTCTAGCACCTAGATTAGCAGTCAGAAATACCTCCTAAGTCTTATGGGAGTGCTAATCTAGCATGCTAGATTAGCGAGTCCCGTCGACCCTAATGCCCGAACCATTCGCGCCCAGTTTGAACCATTCCGCGCCCAGTAGCTAAACCATTCAGCGCTACAAATCTCGGTATCGTCGGATCAAAAAAAAACCCCTTGTATTTGAACCATTCGCGAAAGGTATTTTTTCAAGCTATTTGAACCATTAGCGTAACTATCTAGCATGCTACTTCACATGCTAGCACCTGCTAGGAGAGAACTAGTGTTAAATTTTTGCTACGCTTTTTTGGAATTGCAACACTTATGTGCTAATCTAGCACCTCAATCTAGCCCATAAGACTTAGTCTAAGCTATTCGATAATCACATAAAAGAAATACAAACGAGAGATCTAGTTTGGTTAGGATTTCCTAATGTTAGTAAACTTTGTGTCTCAACTTTGCAGGAAACATCTTGACATCTACTTCTTCATGAAATTGATAAAGTTTGGATATATTATCGATCTCGTAGCTGCTGGTATATCGAAGTAAAGACATGTCGTGATATCAAATAGGTTATAGACTCCTTAGAATCGATTAGTAGCATTTCTATAATCATACATTGCCAAGACATCTCAAAAGAGAGCAATCAAAGGTTTCCCCTCACGACTGCCAAATCTGCCAAGAAATAACAGGAAGCAATTTCTTCAAGATTTATTCACAAACTGTGATTATGGGATACACTTGAGTTTTGAGAGGAAATATCATTGTTCTAGTGAATCATCAACTATATTAAAGTTTCAACTTCTTCTTCTTCTGGAAGTTTCCTACGATGACGACCAGAAGAGTAGTACCAATAAGAACAATATGGTTAAAATAACTTATTAGAGTTTCAGTTGTTCAAGTAATAGGTACTTCCCTCTCACTAGAATCTTCAATATATGAAAGTTCAATTCATGTTGATTCATTTCTAGCAATCAATGATAACGAAATATGGCAGTTGACACAAATATGAAGGTGTCTCTCTTCATGCCATCAGTATGGAATCTTTGTGAAACAGACTCATCAGTGTTCAGGTTTAATCTTGCTTCTTCCTTTTAAATTAAGTTATCCTCATCCTGCATTAGTGATTCAACAGATATATGCTGCTGTTGTTTTCTTTGAATTTAGATTAGTTTTTATTTATTGACATGAAGAAGTTTACCAAATCTACAGAAGAAGAAGTCGCCCGAACCCAAATGGTTGTTATATATGGACTGAATTAAGTAACGTTTAATTACTAGTACGACCGTTGCCACGGTGGGAGGGCCGACCGAAAAGAATCGGAACATGGGAATCGTGCGATTACTTTCACCCGTTCGAAAAAGTGATACTTTTTCGCCCCGTTTCGAAAAAGTGATACTTTCGCTCCGTTTGAAAAAAGTGATACTTTCGCCGGTTTGAAAAAGTTTCACTTTTTTACTGCTTATGAAAAGTATCACTTTTCGAAACGGAGCCGAAAGTATCACTTTTCCCTAAACGGAGCGAAAGTTTCACTTTTCCGAAAAGGGTTGTGAAAGTATCACTTTTTCTGAAAGAAATTAGTCGATCCATAAACCAAAATATGGTTGCATAATGTGTTATGCATCCTTTGTGGTGGTTTTGCATAATGGCTATGCATTCAATTTTCGAGAATTGTGCCTAAAATTAAAGTATCATTTATCTTGAAACGGAGGAGTACATCGTTTTATTAGTTGGAACGGAAAATTAGTTGATGCATAAACCAAAATTTTGCTACATAAAGTATTATGTATCTTTTGTGGTGGTTTTGCATAATGAATATACATTTAATTTTCTAAAATTGTGCCTAAAATGATAAATATCTCCGAATTTTTCGTAAAAACTCTAAATTTGATATTGTTGTTTGTGCTCGTTGGATAGATTTTTTATTAGCTTTCCAACAAGATAAAATTCGTAAAATTCAAGGCACGGATTTTTTGATATGTTATATTAAAGTTTGCTTTCCAATTATACCCCTAAAAAATAGTATATATAAGGAGTTATAGTAATTGGGTAAAGGAGGGATATTTTTGGTTTTGGCATGGACCATTCTCAATTTTTTGTGGTAATTCATCATTTAGATTTACAAAAAAGTGGCCATATAAAGGACCTCCCTCGCTTCGCTCGGTCGGCCCAATTAACACAAATGCATTAACGATTCGGTTTGTTTCGTCCCATTGGTGTAAAATCCTCCATCCTGCATGTAAATGTTTGAATTTTTGGAATGGCACTGATCTTTTAAACTGATGAAGTATTGATTCTCTTGGGACTTCAAGTATTTCTTGATTCTTAACGGTACTTTTTTTGTGTTTGTGAAAGAAATTATTTCCTTTATTTAAAAACCAAGTCATTAGCAAGTCATTACCCCTCATGAATGAAAGGTAAGATCCAGACAGGAGGTTCATGTGTCGACCACATCCATGACACATTTTCGCTAAGAGAGTATCTAAATAATACATGAGCAATTTATTTGTCCAACTCTCTTTGATTTTGATTTGGAACACTAATGCACGTACTGATCTTTTTCGGAAATAAGTATTTGTTCTGTATCTTTTTATTTGTATCTTTTTCAGATAACAGTTGCCGCAATAACGACATAAAGATGCAAGAATCGATAAAACCAACAAGTTTGTGGACCATGGTTAAGAGAACAGTCCTTGCATATGTATACAAGGCATATCCATGAAGGCTGAAGAGCAAATCACAAAGTTCAGATTAAGGTGAATAAGAATCCAAGAATTGACTTACATTCGTAGTTAACTTCATTTATGAATTCTTGCCAAATGCAGGCCCTGATCAACTCATGTTCGGTTCTCCGGTAAACTCTCTCCTCAACACTTTGCTGGCTATATTGAGATACATTGTTGCTTGATTAATTAAACTAAATTGTAAGCTAGAAATGTTAATCATATGAATAAACTAGCCCTGGACTTGTAGAAAATAAAATACAAGGGGATAATGAACACATGTGGATCAGGCATTCGGTTGAATTCTATCACAAACCAAGATCTTTTCAGTAGTACTACCCAGTGAGATCTAAGATATCGGTAATCTGCTCAAAGTAAAAAGTTCTGAAGTGCGGCCAAAATGAGATAGTAAATAGTAATTAATTATTTAGGCTAAGTCCCATGGGCTAGATTGGACTGCTAGATTGGCCAAAAAGTGTTGCAAATCATGAAAAAAGTGTGGGAAAAAAGTTAACTCTCAATCTGGCTACTTCTCTCTCCTAGCAGTTGCTCGCAGTCGCACTATCGGTAAGATTGAAACGCTGAATGGTTTAGCGCTCAAAAAGTTGTCCAAACGCTGAACCATTCGGCGCTAGATAAATGTTTTTGGTAAAAAGAGAAAGTGAGAGAGAGAGAGAGAGAGAAAGAGGGAGAGGGACGTGTGAGAGAGAGGGGGAGAGAGAGAGAGAGAGAGGGAGAGAGAAGAAAAAGAGGGAGGAAAAGAAAGAGAGAGAGGAAAAAAGAGAGAGAAACGCCGAACGGTTAGGCGTTTAAAGCCGAATGGTTAGGCGTGGTTAGGCGTTTAAAGCCGAATGGTTAGGCGTTTCGCTGCTAGATTGGCCATCTCATAGGGGTTAGGAGGTTGCCCTATCTGACGTGGATGGCCAATCTAGCAGCTAGATATCTAGCCCATACGACTAAGCCTTAGATATGGAAAGAACAGATCACTGTAGTCTGAAATATCTATTTCAATTTGAATATATAATAAAATTTGATAACAAACATATACGAATTAACCAAATAATTTTTTTTCTCAACTTTAGAGAGTAAAACGGGGACCTGCTGGAGATGAATAATGAGTTATGTAGTGTAGTATTATATCCTTCAACTAGTCTTATTTCCATAATCTCACATCCTTTGATATCTTCAAAAACTGCAATCAAAGGTTTCCCCCATGCCTGCATAATCTGTTGGGAAATCGTTGGGAGCCATTTCTTCAGGATTTATTTAAGAAATTGAAAACTGAATTACCAGGTGGTTGGTTGGTTATGACGTACAGTTGAGTTTTGAGAGGAAATATCATTATGCTGGTGAATCATGAACAACACGATTAGAGTTTCATCTTCATCTTCATGTTGTGGAAGTTTCATAGGAATGATGAGGAGAAGAGTAGTAGCACTAAGAATAGTAGTGTCAAGATCATCAGTTAGAGAGAAACAATTTCTTGTAAAATTATCCATTATTTACAAAGAATTTCTTTTCTTAAGCAGAAAAATTGGGAGATCTAACAACTATGAACTTTGTCTTACAGGTGGCCGAACATAAGATATTTATAGGGTTACCTAGAGATTTTAGGGGTTTCATGAGGACCTAAATAGCGTTATCCAGCGGGGGAGAAAGGTTTGAGATCCAACGGTTACTAGGTGGTAAAGGCTTGTGTTGTGGACTTGTAGGGTTTTTGTTTTGAAAAAGGGCCCAGTAATGATCATTGCTCCATCAACTTCGTCACTGGCTCTGCACTTCAATTGTGACACATCCAAAACTCCTTGATATCTGCATTGCACTGCTCTACTAGGAGTTTTTTTGGAACCATTTTTTGGGGACCATGATTTTTTTGAAGGGACCATAATTTGATTAGGCCACCTTCCCTAGATTATAAGGGGGTGACCTAAAAGGTGGAGATGACTAAGTTACCCTTTTATTAATTCAAGAAATATTTAATAAATTAATTATTTTTTAAAAATTTTATTTTTATTTTTTAAAATTTTTCAAATATCTCCTTTTTTTTCTTATGTATTTTTGTATGTGGTTCGGCTAGAGGAAAAATAATGAATCTAATTGAACTTGATGTTCCGCTAAGAGAAAATATATAAAAAAATATTTAGAAATGAGTTCGGTTAAGTAAAAAATTTCTAAAACTTTTGCATACCGAACTTTTCGTTTTGCAAAGATTTTTATGAATATAACCGAACCATGTTCAGTGTATTTTCAGATAGGAGTTTGGCTAAGTAAAAATTTCTAAAAAATTGCGAACGGACAGAACTCAAAGTTCGGTTGGGTACAAAATTTCTAAAATTTTTGTGAACGCACCGAACTGAAAGTTCGATTTGCAAAGATTTTTATGAATATAACCGAACTCTGTTCAATGTATTTTCAAATAAGAGTTCGGTTAAGTAAAAAATTTCTAAAAAAGGTTGCGAACGGACAGAACTCAAAGTTCGGTTAGGTATAAAATTTCTTAAATCTTTGCGAACACACCGAAGTTGCACTCAAGGTGCAACAAACACTCGAGACATCAACACAAACTGGGGGATGCTTTCCAGGGTCCTGGTTTTGCGGTCACAGGCTGGTAGCCTAACTTGCAAACCGTGCAACCTACCGCCAAGGCATTCCGCACATGCCATTGGCACATGCCACACACGCCACTAGCAGCTCTAGCATTGCCACTTACACTCAACGTACAACCTACCACCAAGGCATTCCACACATGCCATTGGCACATGCCACACCCGCCCCTAACAGCGCCACTTGCACTCAAGGTGCAACCAACACTCGAGACATCAACACAAACTGGGGGATGCTTTCCAGGGTCTTGGTTTGGCGATCTGACATGCCACTTTGGGTAAAAATCGTTTCTGCGATTTGGTAAATTCGGTGGGTGAGTGAGAAACTGGTTCAAACCCTAAACAAATGTGCTGCACGTGAGCACTTTATAGGTTCTAGAGATCAACTGTACAAGTCCCTAAACCAAGAAATGGCGTTCCGGACTTGCTTCGGTCACAAAGTGGAGGAGAAGGGTTGATTTGGGGAGGAAGCAAAGAAAGGTGTTGAGGAGAGTAGTATCTCGACTTGTATCGAAAGTGAAAGCCTAGGGAAGCTTGCAAAAGAGATTAAAGCTTTTTGGGAGAGCTTGCAAAGTTGCCTTTACGAGAGTGTAGTATTTTTCTCCGACCGAGACTTGTTGTCACGGTGGAAATAGGTAAGACCTATTTATACAAGTCGAGATTGAAACGTACCCTGGCCTCATGAAGGAAGAGAGTAAAGGGTGAAATAATGGGAGGAGGTGGTAACCGCATGGTTTAATGGGTGAAAACGTTTTCACCATTATTTCCTCCTTTATTTGACCGCTTTATTCCTTTTCACGCTTTCTTAAAGTGAGCGTAGTGTACGCTGCATCTTTGTGACCGCCAAACCAAAACCCTAAAAAGCATCCCAGTTTTGTGTTGATGTCTCGAGTGTTGGTTGCATCTTGAGTGCAAATGGCGCTGCTAGTGGCGCGTGTGGCATGTGCCAATGGCATGTGCGGGAATGCCTTGGTGGTAGGTTGCACGGTTTGCAAGTTAGGCTACCGACGTGTGTGTTTGGCATGCGATGGCATGTGCAGGAATGCCTTGGTGGTAGGTTGCACGGTTTGCAAGTTAGGCTACCAGCGTGTGTGTTTGGCATGTGCCAATGTGCGGAATGCCTTGGTGGTAGGTTGCACGGTTTGCAAGTTAGGCTACCGAGCGTGTGTGTTTGGCATGTGCCAATGGCATGCGTGGCCATTAGGGCCGTGACCTTGATAGGAAACTAGCTAGCGAGCATGTTGGCATGTGCCAATGGCATGTGTGGTCGTTAGGGGACGTGACCTTGATAGGGAAACTAGCTAGCGAGCATGTTGGCATGTGCCAATGGTATGCGTGGCGTTAAGGCCGTGACCTTGATAGGGAAACTAGCTAGCGAGCATGTTGGCATGTGCCAATGGTATGCGTGGAGCGTTAAGGCCGTGACCTTGATAGGGAAACTAGCTAGCGAGCATGTTGGAATGTGCCAATAGTATGCGTGGCCGTTAAGGTCGTGACCTTGATAGGAAACTAGCTAGCGAGCATGTTGGCATGTGCCAATGGCACGCTGCGTGGCCAGATTAGGGCCGTGGCTTTGGTAGAAAAAGCCTCAATGAGCATGTTGGCATGTGCCAATAGCATGCGGGGCCGTTAGGGCCGTGGCTTTGGTAGGAAAAGCCGCTAGCGAGCATATGGGCATGTGCCATTGGCACGTCTGGCCATGTTGACCTAGTTGCACGTTTTGCAAACCTAGGGCGCTATATTTGGCATGTGCCAATGGCATAGCGGCTTAGTTTGGCATGGTTGCCAATGAATGTGACACGGAGTTTGGTTTTAGCGTTATTGCCTATGGTGCTAAAGTATGCGGCTTGAGTTTGGCATGGGCGCCCACGGTCGCGTGAGTGCGGCTTGGTTTGGCATGGTTGCCGTGGTGCGCTTGAGTGCGGCTTGGTTTGGCATAGTTGCCATGGTGCGCGAGATACGGCTTGGTTTGGCGTGGTTGCCATGATGCGCAGAGTGCGGCTTGGTTTGGCGTGGTTGCCATGGTGGTGCGAGTGCGGCTTAGTTTGGCATGGTTGCCATGGTACGCGAGTGCGGCTGACTTAGTTTGGCATGGTTGCCATGGTGCGCAAAAATATGCGGCTTGGTTTGGCGTTGTTGCCATGGTGCGCGATGCGGCTTAGTTTGGCATGGTTGCCATGGTGCGCGAGTGCGGCTTGGTTTGGCATGGTTGCCATGGTGCGCAGTATGCGGCTTGGTTTAGCGTTGTTGCCATGGTGCGCGTATGCGGCTTGGTTTAGCGTAGTTGCCATGGTGCGCGAGTGCGGCTTGGTTTGGCGTGGTTGCCATGGTGCGCGAGTGCGGCTTGGTTTTTTTGGAATTAGGGTTCATTTGAAAACCTAATTTGGTATTTTGAAAAAATACCCCTATTAATTATTTATACCTAAGTTAAATGCTCTTAGTTAATGCGTTGCGGGTAACACTAGGTCATGGGGTTTCGATTTTACCCCCTTGTTTTAGGAACCACCATCAACATTAAGTCCCCCTTAACTCGGAAGGGGGGCTTTGTTGCGAGGTAAGCATAAGATGGTGACAAACTATCAATGACAAACCGTAAAGAGAATTGAGGAGGCTTGTCTGACCTTTATAAAAAGGATTCGGAATCCTTTCCTCTGGTAGCTTTGCACAAATCAGAAAGCTGGCAGAACTTGTGGGGTCGGTGCAGCTCGGGCGACATTGGGGAGTTGGCGTGAGTTGGGAACTGAGTGTGCTTAGCTGGTAGGGCCGGCTATGCGTGCTCGTTGGCGTGCCTTGGGAAGCGAGCGTGCTAATTTGGTGGGGCCAGGCGCAAAATGTGGAAGTTGTGCGTGCTTGCAGGCGTGACTTGGGAAACTGAGCGTGCTAGCTGGCGGGACCGGCGCAAAATGTGGAAATTTTGCGTGCTTGCAGGCGTGACTTGGGCGGCCATTGGGAGGTCGGCGCAATTGGTGGGGCGGTCAACTTGGAAGCCGTGCTTGCAAGCGTGACCGATGTAAATAAGGGGAGTAAAGCGTTTCTTTAGATAGCAAAGTTTCCTTATTTTGCTTCCCTTCACGTGCGGCTTCAATTAGGGCATCGTTCACGCTAAAATGCGAAAGCGTTATGTTCCTCATTGCTTCCTTTCCCTTTTAAGATCCGTATTTATACCCAACCAAGCTGCATCATATTCCTTATTTGAGAAAAATTCTTCTTGTTGGATTTCTCTCTTTGTCATGTCACGCAGATTCGAGCCATCTTCTAACTGATCGGTTCTCAGGATGAGGGCGCGAGGTCCGATTCTTGCATGAGCGTCCCGACAAATGTTATTCGGGTTAAGAAAATCATCAGGTATGTTTTCTTTTCTTTAATGGTGACACACACTTTAACGCTTGTTGTGTAAATGGGGAAATTTCCTTTTTGTGCGAGAGATATCTGTTGGAGCATCGTCAGCGTTATCGACGAGGATGACCTAGTTGTTCCTCTTCCTTCAAGTCCGACCTTGTTGGCTGCTGCAGAGACTTGGAGAATCTTGATTTAGGGCTCTCTGTCATGAATACCCCTCTGCGGGTTTATCGTTTGGGACTCGTATGAGGTGTCTCTCCTCCAATTATCGGAATGTTGGTGGTTTCTTGGTGCGGAAAGAATTCGTAGCCCTTTATACGAGGATATGGAAGACGTACGGCCATATTTCTACCAGGAGCGTGGTGAAGTGATGTTCGTCCGCTTTGGTTTTAAAGTAGTGAATTTGTCTTTTGCCAATGATTCTTTGAGATGGAGAATGTGTCCATTCATCTTTGTTGTGGAGTCGACCATTCAAAAGTGGGAGAACATGGTGTCTACCTGCGAATCTTTGGAATTTAACATTAGGTAGTTGCAGCACCACTTCAATATTGTGAGAAGGTAATTGTGGTCGGTATTCTTCTTGGTGTGATTCACCTTACGAGAGCCATCTTTGGAAGAAGAGGAAGTTTTGGCCCACAGAGTCTCGGAAGATTGAAGAGCTAACTCGAGATTTGAAGAGTAGGGTGAAAGATATCATGGCGATTGAAGATGATATTTTGTAGTGATTATAATTTACTAGATGGGCTTTTCGATTTGCATTATGAGATTCGAAGGCTCCCCCTTTTTTTTTTTTTTTTTTTTTTTTTTTTTTTTTTTTGAAGAAAATAAAGAGATTCATTAATCGTTGGCTTTGTATTGAAATTCGATAATCGGGTAAGAAAGAGGTAAAAGCGAGAGAGAGTGCCTGGACGTTCACACTTTTGATGTAGCATGTTGCAGGGGAATGATTAGGCGTAGTGCGCCTTAAGCCACTTTCCGTTGATACTTTGTCTCTAGCTTTCCCCCATCTTCTTTGATGATCTTGTAGTAACATTGTTATATGCTTTAGTGATTATGTACGACCCTTCCCATTTGGGAGAAAACTTGGTGCCGATGCGTCTTCTTGGATGTGTTTGGCGGTTTTAGCACAGATCTCCTTCCTTGAAAACCTTAGGTTTTACATGGTTGTCGTCACGCCCGAAATCCCTGTTCGTATGTTTGTGCATGTTCCTCGGCCCTGATATTTTGGAGTCTAGAGTATCCGATTCCATAGTTCGGCATTGAGTGATTCGGTTTCGTTCAGGGTCCGCTCGCTGCGGCAATTCTGGCGGACGGGATTTTGATTTCTTTGGGAGGATCGCGTCATCCAAGTAGACAGGGAGTAAGGAGACATGCCGGTGGAGCTTCTAGGAGATGTTCTATCGCCCGAGCTGCGGCAATTGTTCATGCCGGGTTAAGGATTGTCATGTCTTGTTCGGCTCTCAAGTAGTTCTGTACTTGCTTGTTAGCGAAAGGCGTGCCGTTGTCGGTGATGACGTGTTTAGGTACGCCAAAGCGGCAGATGATGTGTTCCTTGATGAATGCGCGATTGTGGCTCGGTGGTTCCTTTCGTGGGACGACTTCAACCCATTTGTAAAGTACTCGGTCGCGGTTATTATGTACTCATGCTGTTTTGAGGATGGGGGATTGATCTTCCCGATGATGTCGAGTCCCCGGCTATAGATGGGCCACGGGATACTTATCGCGTGCAAGGGTGTTGGAGCGCGTGGATGAGGTTTCCATGAATCGGCATTCTCGGCATTTACGAACAGAAGTTAGCCGCGTCGTCTTCCATGGTCGACCGGTAGTACCTCTCGTGTATGCCTGCTAGAAATAATTTTGTTTTCCTTGGTGTTCGCCTTCGTGCATTTCTCTTAACATATTTGGGACCTCTGCACCGTTCAAACACCTTAGTAGACTTCCCCGAAACTCTTGCGATATAAAACCCCATCATGGAAAATGAATCTTTTGGACTTGTCTTAGTTTGGCCCGCATCCTCTTTGTTAGTAGGAAGAATGCCATCGCGAAGGAAAATGATGTACGGCTCCCTTGATCCCAGTGTGGCTAATGTTGAGGATTTATGTCGACATGGGGCGCTGGCAATTTGGACACGCTTTTTGGAGCAATCGGGATTGGGTTTCCATCTCCCGGCCAATAGTATCCAAGTCGTTGTGGCGACGGTGAGAAAGTCTGCACTGATGTTATTCCACAGACTTCGGCATGAATATGTTCAAGTCGCTGCTTGTGCTTCCTCTTTCGAGACACCTTGACAGAGAGCAAATCTGGATTTCGGCGATACATAACACCTTGAAGCATAAAGAAATTCCGCAAAGTCTTGATATCGACCTTCCCTTGAAAAAGTGAGTTGTTGAGTTCTTGGATGATAGGAGTTCTCCGGTCATCGTCTTGGCTTTCTCGGGTTGTGAAAGCCATGTTGAAACTATCGTTTGCCGTTTTAATGCCGGGGTTTCTCGGCTCCTTGACGCAACTTTGAGGCTAGTGTAGCTAGCGGTCGGCATGCTTATTCTTCTTGCTACGGCCGATATGTGTGATGGTTGCTTCATCGAAATAATTGAGTAGTTTTGTGCTTGATACCTGTATGGTGCCAGCGTTAGTTCCTTGATGCATAGATCCCGTTTTGGTTGATGAGTAATTTGGAATCTCCTCACGATCTCCAAACGCGTGGCCCAGGCTTGTTTAGCTAGTGATAGTCCGATGAGGAAAGCTTCGTATTCAATTTGAGTTATTGGTGCGGAAAGTCTATCTTGAAAGAGTGCGAGAAGACTTCTCCAGCGGGGAGATACTAGTACAACACCCGCTCATCCGGTATTAGTCTTTGGGGTGGAAGAGCCGTAGAAGAATAGTAGCCACGTCTCCTCTCGACTAAAAAGATATCCGGAAGATCTCCGGGAGATCTTCTCGTAGTCTGCGGTGTCTTCTCCGGGAATGATGCTAACGAGGTCCACAACATCTTGTCCCTTTATGGCCCAGGGGAACGCACGTTATGTCGAACTCGGCGATTGCGGGGAGCCATTTAGTAGGCCTCCTATCGGGCAGGTTTCGGAGAGGAAAAACTTTACTAGGTGATTTGGATACTAGCACCACTTTATTGGAGAGGAGGTAGTGTACAAGACACGGATGGAATAAATCAGTTCTAAACACGCCTTTTCCGCTTTTGGGGTATCCCGAGTTCGGCGTCTCTCAACGTTCGATTTGAAATAGTATATGGGGTATTCCATTCCTTTGTCGTCCTCTTGTGCGAGGAGAGCTCCAACGGCGATGTCGCTAAAGGCTGTGTAGAGACATAGTGGTTTCCCTCGTATAGGAGGCTTCATGACGGCTGGAGAGGACGATGTTCTTGGATCTTCAGTACGCTTTTTCTTTGGCGTAGTCCATGCGAAATTCGCTCCTTTCTTTAGAGGAGTAAACGTAGTGGTGAGTTGTGCCAACCACAGTGCAGGCGACGAATGTAGTTTACCTTGCCCATGAAACTCGGAGCTCCTTTACGGTTCGTGGTGGCGGCATCGTGAGGATAGCTTCGTTTTGATTGGATCAACTTTTATTCCTGCAGTGGTCACTTGGAATCCCAAGAATTTCCCAGAAGAGACACAAAGGCGCATTTCAAAGGTTCATCTTCAACTTGTATTCGCGGCATCTTTCGAATACTTGTCGTGATGTTTATGGATGATCCGCTCGAGTCTTTGATTTAACCACCACGTCATCTCGTAATCTTGACTTGCTTGTGCATCATATCGTGGAAGATGGTAGTCATGGCGCGTTGGTAAATAGCGCGGCGTTCTTCGATCCAAAGGCATTACGGTGTAATAGAAATTCGAGAGGGGTTCGAAAGCAGATCTTACTCGCATCATGCTCATACAACTTTATCGGTTTTAGCCGCTATATCCATCCATGAAAGAGAACATACCATGTCCCTTTGGTAGCGTCTACAAAGCATGTCAATGTTAGGTAGCGGAAAATCGTCTTTGGGGACAGCACTTGTTCAAATCTCGAAATCGACACAACATCCGGATCGACCATTCTTCTTTTTAAGGAACAATATTGGCCAACCAAGTAGGATGATGAATAGGCTTGATGAATCCGGCTAGTAATTTTTGGACCTCCACCTTGATTTGTTCTTCTACGTCGTGTCTGAATTGTCTTGGAATTTCACTTGAGTAGTTTGGACCGGGTATCACGTGCGAGATGGTGGGTGACCAGTTTCCATCCAAGCCGAGGCATTTCTTCGAAGTCCATGCGAATACGTCCTGGTATTCTTTGAGTAGGTTTACTAGCTTTGAGCGTTCTTGTAACTTCTGAGGCGTCTGGAACTTCCTCCTGGTCATTGTGAAGACATTCCTTCGGACGGAGAGACCGGGTCATGGTCTCCCCTGCTAATTGCTAATAGCGGTGATAATGTGCGAGCTTTCCTTTTTTGCTCCGTCTTGCGTAAGGGTGCACTCTCGCTTGGTGCGGGCACGGGTTACATCATTGGCGAAAGACTGGCGGATCTTCCTTGAGAGGAGATTGTGGAGGGTGGTCCCCTCTGCGGGGTATCTCGAGCTTGTCGCTATCCTGAGCGAGCGTCCATTTTGGTAGCAGTAAAACCGTGAATCCCCGGTCGCCACGCCCTTTGAACCCTCCTTCGGCCCATGTGCTTCTACACATGAGGCGGCGCATAGGGGAGAGTGATGCGGAATACGAACAACTTCTCCGTTCAATACCGTTTTTAGGCATTGGTGGTATGTTGAAGGCACGATTTTGAGGTTGTGCAGCCACGGCCTTCGGTATCATGTGATAATCGAGTTATTTTTCAATTATTTCAAACTTCGTTTGATTGGATTCGCCCACTTTGCCGGCTCAAGTTGATGTATATGGCATACAGTCTGAATTACAAAACATGAAAACAGTGAAGCTAATGTACGTTCTTGAAGAATGAAACGATAGGACTTCTTTGGCAACATTTATTAGTTTGATGTTAATTTTGACAGCAGATTGAAATCCCAGAGCCTTACAAATGTCACTCCTGTTATAAAGCTAAACTTTATAGCTAGAGCCCTCAAGCTGGACGCAAGCAGTGGTAGTTGCACTTATCTAGAAGATGCAGAAATTTAACATACTGATGAACTTATCACCTGAAACCAATAATGTACAGGTTTCTACTGAACGCAAGATAATGAAATACTAATTCCTCAATGCGAGCTAGTTTTTTTAAAATTTTGTTCCTATGAGAATTTGCACTCAAAAGGTACCTGAGACAGATCCACTGCAAGCAAACAATTTTAATAACATTTCATGTTCTATGACCAGTGATTAGGCAACTGAAAGAATACCTCGGTAATTAAAATTATCAACTAAAAAGATGACAAGCAATTCAGTCCTTAAGGAAGGGATGACACAGTTTTAGAGTTCATTCAAGTGTCCCGCACTCCCGGTTACATGCTACTAAACCAAATACAGTAAGCTTTGTATAGGTGATGCGGGGGCATATTACGATTAGTCATGAGCGTTCTCTATTTAGGACGTTTGCTAGTTTATTTATTAAGAAAAGGCGTTTATGTCCGTTAGTCTAGGGTTTTCTCTCTTTAGGTTTTATTTACTAGTATAAATAGGTTATTAGGCCGTCTCTTAGAAGGCAGAATTTATTAGTGTTTTTATGAAGATAATCTTTAGATTATCAATGAGTAATTTGGCTTCTAGCCCTAAAATCAATTTATCAACGTCTTGTTGATTTTCTATCGTTTTATTCTTCAAGTTTTCTGTCTATTATTAGTTTATGCCCTATGTTGCTAGCCTAACTTCATCAATTGGCGCTAGAACGAAAAACCCACAAACCCTAGCTAACTATAATAGCAGGAAGAGTTAGAGGTGGTGGTGGAAGAGGTACTCAAACTTATCAAGCATAACTTAACGAGATTAGAGTTATAGTTGACAACATGCATGTTGCCACGGTTGGAAAGGCTGGAGCAACAGAGACGTGCGAGAGCCCTTATGGAGATAATGGAAGGTTTGGACGCAAACCTTTAGATTCACTTAAAGGCGATTCTAAAGTTTATCAACATGAAGACACGGTAGTCGATGAAACACTTTTTCATAGACCTGTTATTCGTGAGGCAACACCATTCTCTTTGTGTGAGAGTGAAGACGAACTTGTTGTTGTTCGTAATGAAACACCATTCTCATTGTGTGAGAGTGAAGAAGATAGAGTTGTTGTGGATTGGGACTTACCACCGGTCTACGATAGATATCCGAAGTTGAAGACAAAGTTTTGCTTACTTCTGGTATTGATCCTGGAAGAAAACTACCTAGAAGTTGAAGAAGAAGTTTTCTTTACATTTGACTATGTTCATCCTTTCGTCAAGGAAAAGACTAGCATAGTAAGTATTAGGTGAACCAACTTTGATTCTTTTACAAGAATCAAGATACATGTCCGAGTAGCTGATTTTAGTTTTGAGATCTAATAAGATGATATCGATTTTTTATAAGCAAAGGAAATGGCTCGTTGCAAAGAAACTTTGGAGGAAATTATTTTAGTAGCATTTCGTGGGGAGAACTTTCTCTAACAATGGGAGGAGTGTTATGATGGAAGATTTATCAAGGTGTGTTGGTATTTCACTACTATGGTATGAATGTTCCATTCATGAAACTCAAGTTTCATGTATGACAGAAATTATTGCTTCAAGTTCATATTTGTATAAGAGTAAGTTTTGTCACAAGAAAACTTGTGCCGAAAATTATGCAAGTATAATTCGAGGGATAATTCTCTTGAACTCCAGGAGTAATGCTATGGCAGAAGACTTAATAGAAAGATTCATAAACAATATCACAGCCTATCATGACATTGGTGCTTACGTGAAGGACACTCTCGTGCAATTGCCTGCATAACGGTACACGATGGACTACTGAATGTCTAACACCTTCCATTGTTGCATTGGTGCTGCTTTTACCAAGTCGGGAGATGGTTCACGGCACGGAGGTTCACGGCATGGATATTGCCTAGCGCTAGCAAATTCGTCGCATACTGGTCTGCTAGTTTCTATTAGTGTTCCTAGAATTGCTTGTCTTCTTTGTTAAGGCATCATATTATGATGCTCAAAGAAGTGTCCATGGCATTGGTCTTGTTATCGTGATGCTGCATGTTTTTATCGTTTCTTTGGTTGAATCTTACCAAGAAACGATAATAATGGAATGCTATGACTGTGAGGAAAATGATAGTTTTTCGCACCTGTTTTACAAACTATGGAAAGCCAGTAAGTTTTAATCATAGAATTGACATTGTGAGTATAAAGAGTTACTTTCTCTATTGTTCGGTGTGAAGTATTACCTCTTTTTTGGTATATGTGTCTCGTCCAAGAAGTATCGTCATTACGAGAAAAGAACTATTGGATGACAAGGTCTATTATCGGGAGAAGGTGCAGGAGAATCAACGTCAAAAGGCATGTATTCTTTTGAGATTAGTGAGCCTAAATTCTTCTTTAATAGTGTTCTTGAGACACTGATCTCCCGGACAACCTTTAGCATATTGGTACCTATGATATTGTGCAATTCTAGCCGCCAAGGGGCTTCTGTTGGTTCTGTCAACACGTAACTACGTAGTTATGACAGCTAAAAATAAATCAGTTGACGGAGTAATTACTAAGAACGAGGAATCACACCCAAGTCGAGAAAAGGGGAGAGATCGCGTGTTCTTTCATCTGGAATACTGCGAACACAACAATAAAACACTTTGCTAGATTATACACTGTCAACAGAGATGTTTATGATCCGAATGATGTAACCTCAAGGAGCGTCAAACTCTTAAACGAACCTGAAGTTACAGTAAGAAGATTTATCGTCCTCAAAGGTCTTGTGCAAGTATTTGAAATCTTACCCAAGAAAAGGAAGTTTTCATTGCTCTCTGACCTGTGGTATTACAACAAAACTTGTTCGGAAGTTCTATACGTTGTTTTTATACTATCTTTAATAGATAAGCACATTGGGAGTATGCTAAAGGAGGTGGTGAAGAAATGGACAAGTTGCAAGGTTACTACAAGGTGGTGTTCAAGCCGCAAAGTTTCTACAAGGTATTTCCGCTCATGCGACCATTATTTTCGCATTCGGAGATTGTTTCTAGCAATCAAGTAAAGTTGGGTTCTCTTATTTCCATGACTTGGTTTGTTGGGAAACTAATGGTGCAATCAAATGTGTCGGAATTTCACCAGTTAATCAAGAGCGAGAATAAGTTAATGTTTATTACCCTCTGAATTACGTTGCCAACTGTAGTCTTGAAGATGCATGCTCAGTTTACATTTACATGTTGAATTTCGAGGAGTGTTTGAGAAGGAAAGATACTACAGTTGTTTATCATCTGCAAAAGAGTAGTGAAGAGAAGGTGGTAGAGCTGTTCGTTGATGTGAACTTTCAGAGAAGTAGTTTTGATATACTTTTTGAGATATTCATTCTTTATAACTCAAAAGACATGTAGAAAGAGTTACTACACTATCTCAAGCATCACAAATTTTACAACACAATGTGTGTTAATGACTCCTGCTCTTGCAGGAAAGCTTCATCCAGAACAAATGATGAAAGTTCATTGTCTCATGTGCTTTATGGGTTTTGTTTTTGATCGAGGAAGGTCAAAACAAAAGATGGAAGTGACTGATCTCACATTAGCAAGGGTCAATCAACAACATTGAAGTATCTCAACTGCGCGAGAAACAAGAAAGCATAATTCCAAGTCCATCTTGTTTGTTACTAGCAAAGAAGAGCTACGATTTTACGCTACAACCGTGGTTAAAATTAGTGATTATTCACTTTAGAGTTTGGTCACCTTTTGGCTAGAACATCAGGTTGTAGTCCTATGTAACTCATCACCTGTTGATGTTCTAAAGGTACTAGATGGAAGCAAGCGATTAGTGATCAGCGGGATTCACAAGTCAGGTAAGCTAACTTTTCTGGTTGTAACAAGTAGTCAGTTCTTGCTTAAGCACACAAAGGGCGACAACTTCTTCTAATCGACGGTATAAGGATTACAAGGAAACTCAAGTAGAAATTTGTTGCTTGCTTATCGTGGTTCGGCGACTAACTCGGACCAAAGATTAGCACGTGTCGGGTATCGAAGTGAGGTGATGGAATCATTACTTGTTATTGGTGTACCTAAATCAGGAATCAGAAATGAAGATTTGGGTTTCGTATTTGATCGTGGGAAAGCAGCTAGGATATCATATGACAAACTTCAAGGAGAACAAGATGTGGTGTTCTTTCAGGATGTACCTAGTTTTGTTTTCGATCGCAGAAAGGCAAAAGTGACATTACAAATTTATGCACAATTTATAAAGCATCTCATCGGAGTTGGAGATTTCTTTCAACCCGGGGTGGTTGATGTAGGGGCATATTCTGATTAGTCATGAGCGTTCTCTATTTAGGACGTTTGCTAATTTATCTATTAAGAAAGGGCGTTTATGTCTGTTAGTCTAGGGTTTTCTCTCTTTAGGTTTTATTTACTAGTATAAATAGGTTATTAGGCCGTCTCTTAGAAGGCAGACTTTATTAGTGTTTTTATGAAAATAATCTTTAGATTATCAATGAGTAATTTGGCTTCTAGCCCTAGACTCAATTTATCAACGTCTTGTTGATTTTCTATCGTTTATTCTTCAAGTTTTCTGTCTATTGTTAGTTTATGCCATATGTTGCTAGCCTAACTTCATCAATATGATTCAGCTTCATAAAAAGAATAATTTTCAAATTCATTTTCTTTAATAGTTTTTAACATTTACTTGCAACCGTTGGCAAGCAAAGAAAGTGGAACCTGTGGTTTGAATATACTATTCCCAAACATATTCATTCAAACTTATCACCTGAGCAAAGGAAATGGAATACTTGGAAGTTCCATATTATAGCCATGTACAGTATCAAAAGCTATACCTCGTGAACTATGTTTATAACTAGAATGAAGTGAATGTAAACATTTCAGATAAATGGAAGTTAGAATAAGAAAATATCTAACTAAGTGAAAAGAAAGAACCCAAAAATGATATCAAACTGATAGGTGTTCATTTCAGATTAAATGTGTTAAAAGCAAGAGGAAAACACATAAAGAAATTGACGTCTAATAAGCCACTGCATAATAATAGGCGCAAGTATTGTTCATGTGATTTAAGTTGTATCTATAAATTTGAATCTAAGAGATAACTTTTGGACTGCACTTCCATTTGACCATCCCATATGTAACCGCACATCGAGTTGAATTCAATTTCTCATTCAAAATTTTGCTCACAGCCGAAAAACTGCTGAAGAGGTTTGAAAAACTGCTCAGGGTTCCTTCTTCATAATATGTCCCGCGCAAGAGTTTCATGAGAGTAATCTCGTCTTCTGCAATTCGAATGATTCCTGATATTGTCAGGCATTGAATTACAAAACAATGATTCTAAAAGAAAGAAATGAGAGACATTCTTTCTTAAATCTTAAGGTATAAAGGCAGATAATCTTGAATATTAACAAAATTAAGCATATTAGAAAACCCAATGTCAGAAATAAAAGAGATATTCCAGAACAACCTTAATTTAAAGTCACGATCTTAAAATTGTAGTCCAAATCAACAGACCATTTCATCAATAAAACGCACAGGCAGCACTACGGATATTTGAAGCCTAAGAAAAAGAACAAAAATAAATCAAGGAAATGAAGAATTTACCAGATCCAGTTGATCAAAGTTGCCTTTCTACCGCATGAAATAAGAGTGGAACAGAAACAACTTATGATTGTCTATTTTCCTGCATAAAAAAAAATCAACAAATTATGAGCCTAAAATGAAAAAAAAACAGGCAAGTAATGAAAACTAAAAACCATAAAAACAAAGTGAAAAGAAGTACTCACCATAAACAACAGAAGCCCAAACTATATTTGGAAAACAGAAGTCAACGAGTGGAACTTAGTTTTGAGAGGAAATATCATTGTGCTAGTGGATTGAAATATCAAAAAGAAGTTAAAATTTGTTTCTTCTTCTTTTGGCAGTGGAATCATGAGGAGAGTAATAATAGTGAGATTATAGTTCAGATCAATGAGAGATAGAATGTTATTGAATAATCCATCATCAACAAAGAGAGAATTTAGATCTGAAGAAGAAGAAGAAGAAAAATCAATGAGAAAATTGGTTTTACAAAGGTGCAGTGTAGGCGGCGGAAGATAAATATATAGGGTACCTCATGTTTTAGGGTTTTCAGGAGAATGATAATCTAACGGATGGGAGAATGTGATTTTTTGTAATTTTTGGTTCAAGGTGGCCCGGATATAGCCACATGGTCATAGATGATATGCCTTGCCAGACTGGCAGAGCCAACCCAGGGCAAGGGTGCCTACCCAGCCGGACTGGCTCCGACGCCCAACTTTGCCGGTCCTAACCTATTTTTTTTTCCATATCTAAGGCCTATTTTTTTTGTCTTTTGCCTACCCTCAAATAGTTTTCCCTCCCCATATGAAAATTTCTGCTTCGCCACACAACCTAAAAATGTAAGGAGTTTGATTTGAGGCCTGACCTTTCAGAGGGGGCAGGACAATTGTGGCGGGATAATTTTGGGACGCCATGTGGCACAACTTAAATGGAGGTTAGAAGATGGACTCTAGCATTTGGATAGGTAGCTGCTTGGATTTTACTAACAGATCAATGAATTTCACAGGAAATGGAGGCCGTAACAAATTTAATAGCAGCATATTGTGTTCAATGACTAGAGCCCGGGCTACCAAAAGGAAAACTCGTAAATAAAGTTAAACTCCCTCATTTTAAATGAAGAGCCTTTTGTAGCCTAATGCTAATGGAGAGTACATAGTAGGTGATCGGAGCTATCTCAATGACAGCGTAGGGTTTGTTCGCCGGAATCCTAATCGTGCTTGTAAAAATTGGTTGGATTACAAAAATTGTACATCACCGGAAAAGCCTCACCGACAAGTCTCTACCTCCATAGCAGGATTGTAGCGGGTGTTAAAGCCTTTAAGGCTGGTGGACATAATGATTAATGGCCCAATAATGATCTTTACTCAATCAACAGCCATTGAGTAATTAATGTTTCATGTGGTGATGGATATACATGATGAGTTTTTATCGTCTTCATCACTACCACTACTATGTTTACACGTCTTACCACGTCCTAAATAGATTTGAAGATGATTTTGAAGGAACTTTTGAAGTGAGGTTCCGGTAGAGAATGTGTGTCCTTAAAATTGCACAAGATTTGAAGATGATTTTGAAGTGTGGTTCAGGTATGTCCATTAAACAGGTTTTGTTTTTGTAACCCGGGGAATTCTAAACTCTTGGTTCAATTTTTAAGATTGAAATGGAAAATTTAGTTCCCATTGCTATGGTCGCTTCCCATTTCTTCACATGGTAATACGCAAAGGAAAAGAAACTTTAGTTGTTCCACAAGATAAATTTATTGTTCTCGTTGTTGTAATTTCTCAATCTTATACTGCAAGCAACAATCGGCATTCGCTGCTCTATGACAAGCTAATTTGGCTACCAAAATGAAGAGTAGTAGGTGATGGATGGAATGAACTGTATTCAACAACAATCAAACAAACAATCGAAATTGAAACCAGAAAAGATATCTTGATAAGTGAAAACAAGGAATCCAAAAATGATACAGAACTGAGAGTGCCATACACCCATCACTCAAGTATTTCTCCAGTGATTAAAGTTGTTTGCAAATCTATAAATTTGTAAGTAAGAGATTTTGGACTGCAGTTCCATTTCACCAACCCACATGTAACTGCATCGAGTTGAGTTCCATTTCTCAGTCAAAATTTTGCACACAGAGAGATGAAAAATTGTTGCAGAGGTTTGAAAAATTGCTCAGGGTTCCAAACCAAATGCTCAATCATTTATTCTCATGTTCCTTCTTCATGCAACATCCTGCCGGATAGTTTCGTGAGCATAATTTCGTCGTTCTGCAATTCAAATGATTCCTGTTACTGTTAGGCATTGAATTACAAAACAATGATGCTAAAAGAAAGAAATGAGAGAAATAAATGATAGATTCTTGATCTAAATATACAAACTACCATATTTCCTAAATCTTAAGGTATAGAGGCGGAACAATCTTGAACATTTACCAAATTAAGCATATTAGATCCCAATACAAATAACCAAAACCCCCATGTCAGAAATAAAAGAGATATCACATAAAACCTAAATTTAAGCTCAAGACCTTAAAATTGTAGTCCAGATCAACAAATCATTTCATCAATAAAGGGCATAGGCACTACCAATATTTGATGCAACTCTAAAATCAAACAATTGAATTAATAGAAAAAGTAATTGCGCTAAAATTCCTAAGGATCAAAATCTGAAACAACACAGGTGTTCTTTGTTTGATTTTAAGTTGTTGGTAAAATCCACAAAACACAAATATATACAAGTGATCAGATTTGACTGCAGTTCCATTTCACAATTGCCTCCAGAGCAAGACTGACTTCTCCAATTCTGCAATGTAAGTTCCCAAGTGTAACATAATTCCTTTTCCCAGTTAAGTTCTGGCCTCTTGTTTAGGAGTTAGGATGACTTCACCACTTTGGTCGAACCCCAGAAAACTTATCTGGTGACTGGATGGGGCAAAGAATATAAATAAATTAATTATAGCCTAAAATCAAACAACTGAATAAATAGACAATACTAAAAAAAAATAATCAGAAAATGCAAATTAATAGCCTAAAATCAACACAACAAGGGTATTATTTATGATAAAGAATGGACATAAGAACGGAATCTTAATCTTAAAATCTTAAGATTGAATCAACTGAATAAATAGACCAAAAAAATCAGAGAAATGAAGATATTACGTTCACTTCTGTAGTGGAGAGCACATCATGTTGAATGGTAAGGAACCAATGGTGGATTTCTTCTGCACAAACAAGAACATTTATGAGCCTGAAAATCAAACAACAGATCAGTAATATAAACCACACAATTTTCATTTTTCGAAGAGTTTACCAAAGACAACAGCTTGAAGCCAAATATTCAATCACTGGTCTTTAAAGAAGTAAGAAATCTGAGTTTTGAGAGGAAAAATCACCGTGTGACTGGATCTTCATCAACAAAAGGGTTTCATCTTCTTCTTCCTCCGGCAGTTTCAAAGGAATTATGAGAGTTATAATAATTGTATCTAGATCAGTAAGAGATACTAACATTCATGAAGAAGGACACATCATTGAAAAAAGTTTTGGCTGAAATTTTTGAGATCTGAAGAATAAGATGAGAAAAAATGAATGTTGCAAGCGGCGGAAGACATATAGGGTATCAAAGAAAGATTTGATAGGTAATCCGACGGTTGGGAATGTCTTTAAGGTAATGGATCCATTAGGGTATTGTCAACTGTGGGCTTGTCAACACGGGTTAGTTCTCACTTCACTCAAGTACCCAACGTACAAAAATTTAGAACCGTTTTTTGGGACCATGGTTTTTTTTGGAGGACCATGGTTTTATTTTGGGTAAGACATTATAAGTAAATTTAGGTCACCCCTTATCTAGATATTTATATTAATGCCTAAATTACCCTCCTGATTAATTTTGGGTAATGATTAGTTAGTGTTAATAATAGGTAGTGTAATGATTAGTGAAATGATTAAGTTAAAGATAATTAGTGAGATTAAACAATCAGATGGTTTTTTTTTTTAAAGAAGTAGAATTATTGAGAGAGTAAAGTTAGAGAAGATGAAAAAGGAAAACATGAAAAAGCGATGGATTTTACCAACCACAATCGGAGGAAGAGTATTTGGGTACCTAGATATGCTTTAAACTTAGATAATGTTGGTTAAATTGCTCAAAATTTTCAAAAAAATGTAAATTTTAGAGTAGATTTGGGCTTGTTCGTTACCTTATGTGAAGAAAAGGTTATCGAACTCATCTGAAAGTGTAGTTCGGTTACTTTTTCCAAACACGCAGGATACCGAACTCGCTCTTAAATGGAGGTTTTTAATCGTTGGGTTAACAGACATGTTACCGAACTTTGTTTATAGGATTTACAGAACAATGTTCGGTTGGTTCGCAAACTTTAACCCAACAACATATCTAACCGAACTCCACATGTATGCAACTGGTGAAGAGTTCAGTTTGTCAAGATTTTTATAACAAACCGAACATAGTGGGACAAGTTCGGTTAAATTAAAACTCAACATAGTAGGCAAAATAGCACAGTTCGGTTACATTGGAAATTTTTTTTTTTGTAATATGGGTAGAGTTCGGTTAGTAGATAGTTTTAGAAATTTTTGCGAACCAACCTAACATAGTAGAAAAAGTTCGGTTAAATGATAACTCAACATAGTGAAAAAAATAACACAGTTCGGTTACATTGGATTTTTTTTTTTTTTTTTTTTTTTCGTATTTTGGGTAGAGTTCGGTTACTAACTAGTTTTAGAATTTTTTGCGAACCAACCGAACATAGTGGGAAAAGTTCGATTGAATGAGAACTCAACATAGTGGGACAAATAGCATACTTGATTTACATTGGAATTTTTTTTTCTTTTTGTAATATGGGTAGAGTTCGGTTACTAGATAGTTTTAGATTTTTTTGCGATCGAACCGAACTCGCGGTTTGGCAACCAAATTTTAAATCTTATAGAACCGAACTTTTCTTCGTGTTCTTCCTTTCAGGAAGTTCGGTTAAGAAACTAGGGTTTTTGTGAAACGCGTCCTAGCCGAACAAGGCACTGTAACTTCTATATGAACCCTATTTCGATGATTTCTATTCAATTAAAAGTAATGGGGTTTTGATGATTTCTGATTTGGTAGATGTGCTAAATCGGGACCTTTTCCAGGGAGTCTTGGGTTTTTCTTTTGAAGAACCATTCTTATACTCGATTTGGGGAAGAAGAGAAGAACAGGAGAACAATTTTCTCCACAATTTTTTTTTTTTTTTTTTTTTTTTTTTTGCGGCTAGGTTTGGGGATTCTTTTGTTTTTGTTTTAGATTAAATTAGGGCCTGTTTATTAGATTAGGTTAATTTTAATTAGGGTAAGGGGTAAATTAGTAATCTCATGATTTTAGGACATCCCTTAACATTTTAGGTAGGTGGCCTAATAAGACCATGATTTTAGGACATCCCTTTTAGCGTACTTCTAAGCCATGGGGCTTGCCATTGGTGCCACACTTATGAATCTAAAATCTGCAATAACATTACTATAGTTATTCGTTTTATTTATTATATAAAAAATTCTCCTGTATACTTATCATATATTGTATAATCTCCAATAACAATTATGCATTGCAGGTTTCAAGTTTTTCTTGACTTCACTGTTTGAAAAGAACTGATGGGTAATTGCGCCACTTTTGTTTTCTTATGTTAGTTGCGTCACTTCAAGGGAAACTCCAATATTGTTGAAAGACCCGTCTAATTGATAGGAGTAGCAATTGAGGATCATTTCTAACATCTATTTGCAGGTTTTGCTTCATGTTTTGTCTTTTGTTATGATTTTTTTTAATGATAAATTTCTAAGTAAGTATTGTTTTTTCTTCATTGACTACATTCTACAAAGAACTACGGTAGACGTACAATAATATTTCACAAATTCAGAAACCTAGCCCGTGCATTACTGAACGGGCATAAAAATCCTTGTTTGAATATAAGATGAAATCTGATAACAAGCATACGAATTAACCAAATAAAAAAAAATCTATAAAAGATGAATAATGAGTTGCAGCAAACATCTTGATATCTACTTCTTCATCAAATTTCCTATTCGGAATATATTATATGGATTTTGTAGCTTGTCTTCACTTTCGACCAAATCCAAGGAGAGCGATGTCCTGAGATCCTAGATTGTTGACATCATCTTCGATTACTTGTGTTTCCATTCCTATCCTTTAAAAGTGCAACCGAAGGTTCGCAGAGCTGAGAACAGTTTTTTCAGGACTTATTGACGCATCACAAAAAAGATATACACGACAGGTTTTTCTAGTGATACACTTGAGTTTTGAGAGGAAATATCATTGTGCTAGTGAATCATCAACCAGATTAGGGTTTTCTTTTCTGAAAGTTTCATAAAAATGATTAAGAGAGTAGTGGTAGCAGTAAGAATAGTAGGGTTAAGACCAGCAGTTAGGGTGAAACATATTCTTGAAAAATCATCCATTATTCACAAATAAAGAAGTTTTTTGGACAGACAAAATGTGAGATCTAAGTTATAACGAGATGAACAGGAAAGTTTGTCTTCTAGGCGGCTGAAACGAAGATATTTGTAGGGTTACATAGAGTTTTTAGGGTTTCATAAGGGTTATATGGGTGATCCTACGGTTAGGAAATGTTTGAGATACTTGATCTAGATCCACGTTTGGGGGTGTTAAATCCTTGAAGTCTGGTGGACTGGTCGTAGCGTTTCGGTTCATGTTCTGATTAATGGCCCAGTAATGATCATTGCTCAATCAACTCCTATTGAGAGACACATTCAAAATTATTAATGTTTCAAGTGGTAATATAAATTAATTTTGAATGTGTCTCTCAATAGGAGTATATGATCTTTCAATTGATTGCAAGGATGAATTATTATCATCTTCATCACTATCAATTCTCTCATTTCAATTCTTTATTTTAATCCCAGTACTAAGCAAAGTAAGGTCACATTCGCAAAAAAAAAAAAACACTCACCCTGTAGCTGTAGGAATAAACAACAGTTAAATGTCAAATAAGAATTTGCTTGTGGAAATAAGCCCTTACCTTGGCCCAATTTATTTGGGCACTGGGCACACCTAGGTTATGATGCCCGGTAATGTGCTAGAATTTTTCAAAGATTGGAACAATACATAGTCAAATAAATAAGACCACAGCCTATACAAAGATTGGCCTGTGAGTCCTAAATCTGTATGCAGATCAACTAGTTTCTGTAAATTTCGTTGGTACGGGATTTCCTTTACACTCAACAGATACCTGAGACAAACGTAGTGCAAGCAACAATTTTAATAACCAATCAGTGAATCAACGATACAATCGTAACCAATTTTAATGGACTAACTAACTAACATTAACATCATAATTAATGGGATCCAATTACATGCATGATAAAATTAGATTAACATTAATTCCATCTTAAAGTTTATAGAGTACTGCGCACAAAATTCCACTTATAGAGTATTAATCCGAGTAGTTAACAACCTTAAATTGCTCAGTTTAGTGTTTCTGAAAATACTAATTAGGAAGCAAGGGTTCCTTGAGAGAAGACATACTAGTTGTTTCTTCCTCCCCTAAATGCAGCTGCTTTTTCTTGAACCTCCTCCTCCCCATAAGCCAGTTCTTCTTGCTCCATAATCAAACAAACAAGTTCCTGCTTCTTGACTCTTATTCTCAGATCCTTCATCAGGTACCACCAGCAATAGTGGATGATTGGCCGGAGCATAATAAATCATCCTCAATTTGAAATCCTCAACACTTTGTTTGTCGAACATTGCACGTGTAATGTCCTGTTTCCCTGTTGTTAGTGTTGTATCAACGCTCTGTATAAGCTACTTGTCTTTGCTTTGCATATCCTCTTGTGCTTGTGGTGCTTCCATGGTTACTGTAACTTCACATGTTGTTCGGGGGAATGCAATTCCTATGTTTGGACAAGCACAACATTTCTTTGCGTTCGTTGTTTTAACCTTGAAAGCAACATTTCTACTTTTAATAACACTATTGCTTTATGTGATTCATTATTCACTGTCTGAATAGATATGGGAAAATTGCAATAGAAATTTGTACAAAGCGCAAGCTAAGATATCTCATTTCTGTAATTTTTCAATCTAAATTGTTTTGAAATTTCAGTATTTTGTGACGTCCTATGACCAGCTTAGGCAACAATAACTCGCATGTTAAGCTTACAATTTAACTAAAGGGTCTGTATAGGCAAAGGCTAATGGAGAGTGGTAGATGATGAGAATGAAATAAATGCAACAACCAAACATTTCAACCACTAGGCAAAATCTGAAAAATAACTCTGAATATTTGATTACACAAAAAAAGTTCAACACCCAAAATCGAAACAGAAAAGATAAACAACGTTAAAAGAAAGAATTTGGATTGCATTATACATCACCAGCTTTTAGCTCTGAAATTATGAACCCTGGTCTCATTTCATTATAGTGTACACCAACTGTAAAGCAATAGGTCTTACTATGATATCAATATTAAAATCGGAAATCAGACAATGAAATTTATTGAGCTAGGAGAATTGAAAGAAATAGGTCTGGGAGTGCCATTCCCAGTTTCATCATCGAGTTGATTTCCTTTCTCAGTCAAATTATTGCACGCCCACTAGTAGTATTATTGAAAGCAAAGTCCACCTCAATCTATAAACATACACCACCATTTGTTCTCACACTCCTTGGTGATTCTTAATAATGTTACACTTGTTTTACCAGAGAGAAAAGAATGATAAAATAGCATACCATTTAGGTCTTTAGTCTACGGTGTACAGTCTGAAATCTGAATAACAAAATAAGAGGATGCGAAAAGAAAGAACTGCCAACAACACCTTAGAAAATCCTTGTCACGGTTTCCCGTGATTTGCTAAATGCGCGGATCAGATGTAGCAACTTCATTCTCTGGTTTTTTGCTCCTGTTCTTGCAGTAACTGTAATTCTCAGGATTCAAAATCTCTACCAGTTTCACTAGCACATGTGGATCCCTAACTTGCCTGCAATTACAAATTCACTAATCTTTAGTCATCGATATCAACAAGAGAATCAAGACACCACTAACGTTTCCATCTTCAAGAACGTGAATGATTTAAAAATCAAAAAAAAAAAATACATTTAAATTTTAACTACCCTCAAGATCAGAACAGCAAAGCGATAATATCTAGGAAGCCGACCAAACTTGGAAGTAAATCATGTAAAACTAAATCTTAGACTTCAGCAGAGAAAGGTCAACTTCAAAAACAGAAGCGGAAACTGTATTTGCAGTCCCGAATTCAAGTATTAAAACATAGTTTTGAGAGGAAAAATCATTGTGTGAGTAAATTGAATCATTAACAAGATAATGGGTTTCTTCTTCCGGCAGTTTCAGAAAAAATTATCCGAGTAGTAATAACAATAATGATGTTAAGATCGGTGAGAGATAACAAAATTTTTGAAGAATAATGCATCAATAACAAAGAATTTTGTCTGGAATTTTGAGATCTTCAGATGAAGAAGAAAAATGACAAAGGATGAAGACGGCGGAAGATATGTACTCTATATATATATATATAGGGTACCTTATGTTTTAGGGTTATCAAGTGTAATGTAATCTAATGGATGAGAAAAATTTGATATTTAGAGATACCCATTAGGGCAATGATGTAGGTTTTTTTAGTTGATGGCCAAAGTAAAGGTTAAATTGCAAAGGCGACCGCAGTAATATGCATGGCTGCCATTTCAATTGACGCGTTAGGTAAAAAGGTAGAAAGAAAGTGATCGGGAGTTGGATTTGATGTTGTGATTTATTAGCAAGAAGAAACATAACTTGATTGTAAAATGCGAATCAATGTCTTTTTACCATGATATCAAAACTTAAATCGCATTTTATTGACTTACGCCCGCTACTGTGTGAATTTCTCTCTCCAGGGAGAGCTCTGCAAGTCGGGCAGTACTGAGTCAAAAACAATATAACCGATTCTCTATAGAAACAGTAGCGTCTCTGTTTTTTTTTTTTTTGAAGGTTTAATCAATCAACTTATTCAAACTTAAATCAAGATGGGTTTTCAATTCGATGTCGGTTGAACATAATTAACTCTACGTGATGGATTCGGGTGGATTGTATTCTTCATACCTCGTGAGTTTTTAGAGTTGTTTGGTCGAGTAGATGAAAAATCTAATTCTTCCGAAGTCGGAAACCGGGTTGCGAATCGGAATCTTCCTCCGCTTTGCCTCATGTAAGTACTCTCAAGTTCTTAAGCATCGGGCCTTGTTTAGTTTAGTTTGTCTACTATATGGTTATCTTCTTCGATTTGGGAAAGGTATATTTATCGTATTCACAATCCCTAATTGCTTCAAGGTCACAGTTCACCTCATCTCTGCGCCTACCGATTTACTCACCGTGTTGTACCTTAACCCCAACAAACCAAAATCAATTACAAAAGTCCCCACTAGCACACCTTGTTTAATGGAAACCAAATCAACTTCACTCAAATCTGGATGCTTTCGATTATCGGAAACAACACCTAAAAATTTGTTTTCTGTTTTAATCATTTCAATCGTCATATGTGCCGGTTTACCTATGATGTGTTTCCCATCAATCTTTTGTCCTTTATGAGGATCCGCAAATGGATTCTGAACCGATCCGGGCAAACATGATTATAGCTTTGGTTACACAATTCCTTCTCTTAGATCAGGCAAATAAGACTGTTAATCAACATAGAGAAAGTCATTGGGTACAAAAACTGGAAGACAAAACATCTCAATGGGTAGTTCATGAACAACATGTTGAGTATCCAGAAACTTTGGGAACTGATCTCCATCTTATTCGAATCGGGTTGAACCAAACTAAAAACGTTGTACACGCGGGTGTTTATGGGTGAAAATCGTTTCTGCCGATTTCGGTAATTCGGTAAGTGACTGAGAAACTGGTTCAAACCCTAAACAAATGTGCTGCACGTGAGCACTTTATAGATTCGAGAGATCAATCTGTACAAGTCCGGCCTAAACCAAGAAATGGTCGTTCCAGACTTGCTTCGGTCACAAAGTGGAGGAGAAGGGTTGATTTGGGGAGGAAGCAAAGAAAGGTGTTGAGACCAGACATAGTGCCGGGAGAGTAGTATCTCAACTTGTATCGTAAATTAGAAGCTTGGGAAGCTTGCAAGAGATGAAAGCTTTTGGGAGAGCTTGCAAAGTTGCCTTTTTGAGAGTGTAGTATTTTTCTCCGACCGAGACTTGTTGTCCGGTGGAAATAGGTAAGACCTATTTATACAAGTCGAGATTGAAACGTGACTCGGCCTCATAAAGGAAGAGATTAAAGGGTGAAATAATGGGAGGAGGTGGTAACCGCATGGTGTTAATGGGTGAAAACGTTTTCACCATTATTTCCTCATTTATTTGACCGCTTTATTCCTTTTCACGCTTTCTTAATGTGAGCGTAGTGTACGCTGCAAGTCATGGATCGCCAAACCAAAACCCTGGGAAAGCATCCCCAGGTTGTGTTGATATCTCGAGGGTTGGTTGCACCTTGAGTGCAAGTGGCGCCGCTAGTGGCGCGTGTGGCATGTGCCATTGGCATGTGCGGAATGCCTTGGTGGTAGGTTGTACGTTGAGTGTAAGTGGCAATGCCGGGCCGCTAGTGGCGTGTGTGGCATGTGCCAATGGCGCGTGCGGTCGAATTGGCCTAGGTTGCACGGCTTGCAAGTTAGGCTACCAGCCAGCGCATGATAGGGACACGGCTAGGTGATGAAGGCTACCAGTGAGTGTGTTGGCATGTGCCAATGGCATGCGTGGCCGTTAGGGCCGTGGCCTTGGTAGGAAAAGCTACCAGCGAGCATGTTGGCATGTGCCAATGGCATGCGTGGCCGTTTAGGGCCGTGGCCTTGGTAGGAAAAGCTACCAGCGAGCATGTTGGCATGTGCCAATGGCATGCGTGGCCGTTAGGGCCGTGGCCTTGGTAGGAAAAGCTACCCGGCGAGCATGTTGGCATGTGCCAATGGCATGCGTGGCCGTTTAGGGCCGTGGCCTTGGTAGGAAAAGCTACCAAATGAGCATGTTGGCATGTGCCAATGGCATGCGTGGCCGTTAGGGCCGTGGCCTTGGTAGGAAAAGCTACCGGCGAGCATGTTGGCATGTGCCAATGGCATGGGTGGATGCTAGGGCAGTGGCCTTGGTAGGAAAAGCTACCAGCGAGCATGTTGGCATGTGCCAATGGCATGCGTGGCCGACTTGGCCTAGGTTGCACGTTTTGCAAGCCTAGGCGCTATATTTGGCATGTGCCAATGGTGTAGCGGCTTGGAAATATGGCTTGTGGTACGCGTTGGCATGTGCCAATGGCACGTACGGCCATGTTGACCTAGTTGCACGTTTTGCAAGCCTAGGGCGCTATATTTGGCATGTGCCAATGGCATAGCGGCTTGGAAATATGGCTTATGGTACGTGTTGGCATGTGCCAATGGCACGTACGGCCATGTTGACCTAGTTGCACGTTTTGCAAGCCTAGGGCGCTATATTTGGCATGTGCCAATGGCATAGCGGCTTAGTTTTGGCATGGTTGCTAATGAGTGCGATATGTAGTTTGGTTTTGGCGTCGCTGCCATGGTGCGCAGTGTGCGGCTTGGTTTGGTATCGTTGCCATGGTGCGCAGTGTGCGGCTTGGTTTGGCATTGTTGCCATGGTGCGCAGAATGCGGCTTGGTTTGGCATTGTTGCCATGGTGCACGGTGTGCGGCTTGGTTTGGCATTGTTGCTATGGTGGGCAGTGTGCGGCTTGGTTTGGCATTGTTGCCATGGTGCGCAGTGTGCGGCTTGGTTTGGCATTGTTGCCATGGTGCGCAGTGGGCGTCATGGTTTGGCATTGTTGCCATGGTGCGCAGTGTGCGGCTTGGTTTTGGAATTAGGGTTCTGTGTCGTAAACCCTAATCTGGTATTTTGAAAAAAATACCCCTATTAATTATTTACACCTGAGTTAAATGATCTTAGTTAATGTGTTGCGGGTAACACTAGGTCATGGGGTTTACGATTTTACCCCTTATTTAAAAACCACCATCAACATTAAGTCCCGCTTAGCTCGGAGCAGGGGCTTTGTTGCGAGGTAAGCATAAGATGGTGACAAACTATCAATGACAAGAAACTAGTAAAAAGAATTGAGGAGGCTTGTCGACCTTTTATAAATAGGATTTGGAATCCTTGCCTACGGTAGTTTTGCACAAATCGGGAGGTGGCATAATTGGTGGGCTGGTGCGGCTTGGGCGACATTGGGAAGTTGGCGTGAGTTGGGGAACCGAGTGTGCTGTTGGTGGGTCAGCGCAAGGTGTAGAAGTTGTGCGTGCTTGCGGCGGGCGTGACTTGGGCGGCCATTGGGAAGTCGGTGCAATTGGTGGGGGCGGTGCGGACATGGAGGAGTAGGCCTTTCTACGGATACCAAGTTTCTGATTTTGCCTTTCCTTCACGCGCAGCTTCAATTAGGGCATCGTCCATGCAAAAAACACGAGGCGTTATGTCCCTCATTGCTTCCTATCCTTTTAAGGTTCTGTATCCAAACCTAACGCAACTGCATCATCTTCCTCGTTTGAGAAAAGATTTTCCTTGTTGGATTTCTCTCTTTGTCATGTCGCGCAGATTCGAATCATCTTCTAACCAGTCAGGTTCTCCGGATGAAGGAACGAGGTCTGACTCTTGCATGAGCATCCCAACAAATATTATTCGGGTTAAGAAAATCATACCGGTATGTTTTCTTCTTCTTTGGCGGACCGACGTACACTTTAATGCTTGTTGTATAAATGGAAAGTTTTCCTTTTGTGCAGAGATATCCTCTTGGACCATGCGTCACTTTGTTATCGACGAGGATGACCTAGTTGTTCCCCTTCCTTCTAGTCCGACCTTGTTGAGCTACTTGTAGACTTGGAGGACGCCGATTTAGGCTCTCTTGTCATGAATACCCTTAGCGAGGTTTGTCGTTTGGGACTCGTATGAGGTTTCTCTCCTCCAATTATCGGAATGTTGGTGGTTTCCTGGTGCAGAAAGAATTCGTGGCCCTTTATACGAGGATATGGAAGACATACAGCCATATTGCTACCAGGAGCGTGGTGAAGTGTTGTTCGTCCGCTTTGGTTTCCTTAGTGGCTTGTCTTTTGCCAATGAATTATGAGATGGAGAATGTGTCCATTTATGCTGTTGCGGAGTCAGCCATTCAAAAGTGGGAGAATATGGTGTCCACCTGTGAATCCTTGGAGTTTAACATTAGATGGTTGTGGCATCGCCTCAATATTGTGAAGGTCGACAGGGCTGGTATTCTTGCTGGTGTGATTCCCCCACGAAAGACATCTTTGGAAGAGGAGGAAGTTTTGGCCCTGGAGTCTCGGAGGATTGAAGAGTTAACTCGAGATTTGAAGAGTAGGGTAAGAAAGATATCATGGCCGATTGAAGATGATATTTTGTAGGGATTATAATTTACTAGATGGGCTGTTTGATTTGCATTATGAGATTTAAAGGCTCCTCTTTCTTTCTTTCTTTTTTTTTTTTTTTTTTTTATTTTTTTTTTGAAGAAATAAAGAGATTTTGTTAATCTGTTGGATTGTATTGAAATTCGATAACTGGTAAGAAAGAAAGTAAAAGCAGAGAGAGTGCCTAGACGTTCACACTTTTGATGTAGCATGTTGCAGGGAAATGATTAGGCGTAGTACGCCTTAAGCCACTTTCCGTTGATGACTGCCTCTAGTTTTCCCCAATCTTCTTTGATAATCTTGTATTAACCACTGTTATATGCTTTAGTGATTATGTACGGCCCTCCCCATTTGGGAGAAAACTTCGGTGCCGATGCATCTTCTTGGATGTGTTTGGCGGTTTTGAAGACCCGATCTCCTTCCTTGAAAACCCCGGGTTTTACATGGTCATTGTACGCCAGAAATCTTGTTTACGTATGCTTGTGCATGTTCCTCATAGGGATCTTCTCGGGAGTCCAGTATCTAGTTCCACAATTACGGCATTGAGTGATTCGGCTTCATTCCACTGGGTCAGCTCATTGCGGCAATTCTAGCAGACGGGATCTTGATTTCTATTTTGGGAGGATCACGTACTGCACGTAGACGCAGGGAGTAAGGAGACATGTTAGGTGGAGCTTCTAGGAGATGTTACGTATGCCCAGAGAGCCATTGGCAATTTCTCATGCCAGTTGGGATTGTCGTGTCTTGTTGGTGAGGATTCGGATCGAGTCTTGTTAGTACTTTCGGCTTGCCCATTTCCCGAGGATAATAGATGGTAGAGAAGACTTGTTTGATTCCGTACCTCTCAAGTAGTTCAGTTACTTGCTTGTTAGCAAAAGGCGTGCCGTTGTCGGTGATGACGTGTTTAGGTACGCCTAAACGGCGAGATGATGTGCTCCTTGATGAATGCGCGATTGTGGCTCCAGTGGTTCCTTTCGGCGGGACGGCTTCGACCCACTTGGTAAAGTACTCGGTCGCGGTTATTATGTACTCATCTGTTTTGAGGATGGTGGGTTGATCTTCCCAATGATGTCGAGTCCCCAACTATAAAAGGGCCACGGGCTACTTATCGCGTGCAAGGGTGTTGGAGGCGCGTGGATGAGGTTTCCGTGAATCGCTTTCTCGGCATTTACGAACGAAAGTAGCCGCGTCGTCTTCCATGGTCGACCGGTAGTACCTCTCGTGTATCAGGAATAGTTTTGTTTCCCTTGGTGTTCGCCTTCGTGCATTTCTATTAACATAGCGGGATTTATGTACCGCTCAAACACCTTAGTAGACTTCCCGAAACTCTTGCGATATAAAACCCCATCATGGAACACGAATCTTTTGGACTTACGTGTCTTAGCTTGGACGCATCCTCTTTGTTAGTAGGAAGAATGCCGTCGCGAAGGAAAACGATGTACGGCTCACTTGATCCCAGTGTGAATGATGTTGAGGACCTACGCATCGACATGGGGCGCGGCAATTTGGACACGCTTTACGGAGTAATCGGGATTGGGTTTCCATCTCCGGCCAATAGTATCCAAGTCGTTGTATGGCGACGGTGAGGGATTCTGCGATGTTATTCAACGGACTTCGGTATGAACATGTTCAAGTCGTTGTTGTGCTTCCTCTTTCACGAGACACCTCGACGAGAGGCACATGCTGGATTTCGATGATCTGAGAACACCTTGAAGCATAAAGAAATTCCGCAAAGTCTTGGTCGACCTTCCCTTGGAAAAGTGAGTTGTTGAGTTCTTGAATGATAGGAGTTCTCAGTCATCGTCTCTGGCTTTCTCGGGTTGTGAAAGCCACGTTGAAGCTATGGTTCCGTTTCTTGTCAAGGTTTCCTCGGCTCCTTGATCGTAGCTTTGAGGCTAGTGTAGCTAAGCGGTCGGCATGCTTGTTCTGCTACGGCCGACATGTGTGATGGTTGCTTCGGCGAAATAATTTAGTAGTTTTTGTGCTTACCTTTGTATGGTGCAGGCGTTAATTCTTTCAATGCATAGATCCCGTTTACAGTTGATGAGTAATTTGGAATCTCCTCTTATTTCCAAACGCGTGGCCGGCTTTTTAGCTAGTGATAGTCCAATGAGGAAGGCCTCGTATTCGGTGAGTTATTGGTGCATGGAAAGTCTATCTTGAAAGAGTGCGAGAAGACTTCTCGGCGGGAGATACTAGTACAACACCCGCTCCTCGGTATTAGTGTTGGGGGTGGAAGAGCCGTCGAAGAAACATTAGCCATGTTTCTTCTTTGACTAAAAGATATATGGAAGGTCTCCGGAGATCTTCTCGTAACTCTGCGGTGTTTTCTCTGGGAATGCCGCTAACGGATCTACAACCTTTGTCCTTTTATGGCCCTTGGGGAAACGCACGTTATGTCGAACTCGGCGAGCTGCGGGAGCCATTTAGCCGGCCTCCCTATCGGGGGCAGGTTTTGAGAGGAGAAACTTTGAGGATCGATTTGGATACTAGCACCACCTTATTGGAGAGGAGGTAGTGCAGAACTGGATGGAATAAATCGGTGCAAAACACGCCTTTTCCGCTTTGGGGTATCTGAGTTTAGCGTCTCTCAACGTTCGACTGAAATAGTATATGGGGTATTCCATTCCTTTGTCGTCCTCTTGTGCGAGGAGAGCTCGGCGGCGGTATCGCTAAAGGATGTGTAGAGACATAGTGGTTTCCCTCGCATGGGAGGCTTCATGACGGTTGGGAGGGAGATTTCTTTGGATCTTACAGTCGCTTTTCTTGAGGCGTAGTCCATGCGAAAGTCGCTCCTTTTAGCGGAGGAGTAAACGTAGTGGTGGTGTGTCGCCCCGGTATGCGGCGACGAATGTAGTTTACCTTGCCCATGAAACTACGGAGCTCCTTTACGGTTCGCGGCGTGCATCGTGAGGATAGCTTGCGTTTTTGACTGGATCAACTTTTATTCTCGGTAGTTACTTGGAATCCCAAAAATTTCCCGAAGAGACACCAAAGGCGCATTTCAAAGGATTCATCTTCAACTTGTATTCGCGGCATCTTTCGAACACTTGTCGCGAGTATTTACGGATGATCCGCTCGAGTCTTCGATTTAACCACCACATCATCTACGTAATCTTCGACTTGCTTGTGCATCATATCGTGGAAGATGGTAGTCATGGCAGCGTTGGTAAGTAGCACCAGCGTTAGTGAACGAAAGGCATTACGGTGTAATAGAAGTTTCGAGAGGGGTTCGAAGCAGTCTTACTCGTGTCGTGCTCATACATCTTTATACGGGTTGTAGCAGCTATATCCATCCATGAAAGAGAACATACCATGTCCCTTTGGTAGCGTCTACCCAGCATGTCGATGTTAGGTAGCGGGAAATCGTCTTTAGGGGCGACACTTGTTCGGATCTCGAAATCGACACAACATCCCGATCGACCATTCTTCTTTTTAACGGGAACGATAATGGCCAACCAAGTAGGATGGTGAATAGGCTTGACAAAACCAACGGCTAGTAATTTTTGGACCTCCTCCTTGATTTGTTCTTCTACGTCGTGTCTGAATTGTCTTGGAGGCGCTTATTTGGTTTGGATCCGGGTATCACGTGCGGATGGTGGGTGACCAGTTTTCCATCCAAGCCGAGCATTTCTTCGTAAGTCCATGCGAAGATGTCACAGTATTCTTTGAGTAGGTCGACTAGCTTTGAGCGTTGCGGGATGTAGAGAGTCGGCCCGTCGGGGATGGGTCACGGAAATTCCTCATTCCCTATATTGTGAGTTTGAGTTCTTCGGTGGTTAAGTCGGTCCCATCTTGTAGCTTCGGGCGTACGGAACTTCCTCCTGGTCATTGTGAAGACATTCTTTCGGGCGGAGAGGCTGGGTCATGGTCTCCTATGCTAATTGCTAACGTGGTGATAATCTGTGAGCTTTCCCTTTTTGCCGTCTTGCGGTAAGGGTGTACTCTCGCTTTGTGCGGCCAAAGGTTACGCCGGTGGCAAGAGCAAGCGAGTCTTCCTTCGAGGAGGTGGTGGAAGGACGGTCTCCTCTGCGGGGTATCTCCGGTTTGTCGCTATCTACGGCGATGTCCATTTTGGTAACGAGAAACCGTGAATCTTGGTCGCCACACCTTTTGAACCCTCCTTCGGCCCATGTGCTTCTACGCGATGGCGCGGTGCATAGGGGACAAAGAGGACGCGGAAATGCGAACGACTTCTCCGTTAATCTTGTTTTTCGAACGCTGGTGGTATGTTGAAGGGACGATTTAGAGATTGTGCGCCCACGGCCTTCCCGGTATCATGTGGTAGTCTGGTTCTTTTTCAATTACATCAAACTTCACGCTTGATTGGATTTGCCCTACTGCCAGCTCCAAGTTGATGTAGCCGTATGTGCTAGTTTGGTTGCCTTCAAAATCTGTCATCGTAGTGGGTTGTCGTACGATCTCGTTAGGCGCACCACGGCGACTTTGAGTGTCTTGAGAGTGATGACATTGGAAGATGCACCCGTGTCAATGAGCGCTCTTCGAAACTCTATGTTCTTGGCGGTAGCATTTGTAACATGCAAGGCAAGGTTGTGACCGTCTTCTACCATCATGTCGTCATCGGTGAAAACAATATTTTTGGCGGATCTTTGGGGATCCTTGGAGTCCCCGTGGGTGCAGGAACTAGTGATGCGTTTAGTGCTATTCGGTTGATAGCAGAGAATGTCTTTATTCGCTGGTCCTTGGAGAGTGCAATGATTCACATAAGTTTTCTATCAACATGGTCGCCTCACAGTCCGTGGCTTCCGATCGGTGGCAAACCGTTGATTTGAGAATGCTCATTCGGGATGTTAGTCCCCTGTTCTTGATCTCAGGGAGCATGAATCACTTAGCCCTAGATGTTAGATTGATGAGGAAGTCGAGTATGTCATTAATCGCATCCTTCATTAGGTCCATGTTTTTGGCGTGGATCTCCACGAGCATGCATCGGGTCAGCCGGTCTTGGGACCTCTTCATTGGTGGTATTGCTTAAGAAGTGAGGAGTTATCATGTCCTTGAAGCGGGATCAATGTTTGTGGAGATCGCGATGGCCAGGCCATGCTTGCGCGAAATTTGCGGATGGAAGCTAGGAATTTGATATTGGCAAGAAAGATCAATCCTCCCATTGTGGTCGCCAATTGTTTATGGGTGAAAATCGTTTAAGTCGATTTCGGTAAATTCGGTAGGTGAGTGGCTGGTTCAAACTCTAAACAAATGTGTTGCACGTGAGCACTTTATATATTCGAGAGATCAATCTGTACAAGTCCGGCCTAAACCAAGAAATGGCCGTTTCAGACTTGCAACCGGTCCTGAAAATGGAGGAGAAGGGTTGATTTGGGGAGGGAAGCAAAGAAAGGTGTTGAGACGAGAATAGTGCAGGAGAGTAGTATCTCGACTTGTATCGGAAAGTAGAAGCTTGGGAAGCTTGCAAGAGATGAAAGCTTTTGGGAGAGCTTGCAAGTTGCCTTTACGAGAGTGTAGTATTTTCTCTGACCGAGACTTGTTGTGCGGTGGAAATAGGTAAGACCTATTTATACAAGTCGAGATTGAAACGTACCCGGCCTCATGAAGGAAGAGAGTAAAGGGTGAAATAATGGGAGGAGGTGGTAACCGCATGGTGTTAATGGGTGAAAACTTTTCACCATTATTTCCTCATTTATTTGACCGCTTTATTCCTTTTCACGCTTTCTTAATGTGAGCGTAGTGTATGTGCGTAATTTGTGACCGCCAAACCAAAACCCTGGAAAGCATCCCAGTTTTTGTTGATATCTCGAGTGTTGGTTGCACCTTGAGTGCAAGTGGCGGTTGCTAGTGGCGCGTGTGGCATGTGCCATTGGCATGTGCGGAATGCCTTGGTGGTAGGTTGTACGTTGAGTGTAAGTGGCAATGCAGTGAGCTGCTAGTGGCGTGTGTGGCATGTTCCAATGACATGTGCGGAATACCTTGGTGGTAGGTTGCATGGTTTGCAAATTAGGCTACTGAGCGTGGGTTTTAGCATGTGCCAATGGCGCGTACGGTCGAATTGGCCTAGGTTGCACGGCTTGCAAGTTAGGCTACCAGCGCGCATTAGGGCCACGGCTAGGTGATGAAGGCTACCCGGTGAGCATGTTGGCATGTGCCAATGGCATGCGTGGCCGGTTAGGCCGTGGCCTTGAGTAGGAAAAAGCTACCAATGAGCATGTTGGCATGTGCCAATGGCATGCGTGGCCGTTAGGGCGTGGCCTTGGTAGGAAAAGCTACCCGAGCATGTTGGCATGCGCCAATGGCATGCGTGGCCGTTTAGGGCCGTGGCCTTGGTAAAAAAAGCTACCAGCGGCATGTTGGCATGTGCCAATGGCATGCGTGGCCGTTAGGTGTCGTGGCCTTGGTAGAAAAAGCTACCGGCGAGCATGTTGGCATGTGCCAATGGCATGCGTGGCTAGTTTAGCGAAGTGGCCTTGGTAGGAAAAGCTACCCGGCGAGCATGTTGGCATGTGCCAATGGCATGCGTGGCCGTTAGGGCCGTGGCCTTGGTAGGAAAAGCTACCGGCCCGAGCATGTTGGCATGTGCCAATGGCATGCGTGGCTTCTAGGCTGGTGGCCTTGGTAGGAAAAGCTACCCGGCGAGCATGTTGGCATGTGTCAATGGCATGCGTGGCCGAGCTTGGCCTAGGTTGCACGTTTTTGCAAGTCTAGGGGCGCTATATTTGGCATGTGCCAATGGTGTAGCAGCTTGGAAATATGGCTTGTGGTGCAGCGTTGGCACGTGCCAGTGGCACGTCACGGCCATGTTGACCTAGTTGCACGTTTTGCAAGCCTAGGCGCTATATTTGGCATGTGCCAATGGCATAGCGGCTTGGAAATATGGCTTGTGGTACGTGTTGGCATGTGCCAATGGCACGTACGGCCATGTTGACCTAGTTGCACGTTTTGCAAGCCTAGGGCGCTATATTTGGCATGTGCCAATGGCATAGCGGCTTAGTTTTGGCATGGTTGCTAATGAGTGCGATATGTAGTTTGGTTTTGGCATAGCTGCCATGGTGCGCAGTGTGCGGCTTGGTTTGGCATTGTTGCCATGGTGCGCAGTGTGCGGCTTGGTTTGGCATTGTTGCCATGGTGCGCGATGTGCGGCTTGGTTTGGCATTGTTGCCATGGTGCGCGGTGTGCGGCTTGGTTTGGCATTGTTGCCATGGTGCGCAGGTGTACGGCTTGGTTTGGGAATTAGGGTTACAGGTCGAAAACCCTAATCTGGTATTTTGAAAAAATACTCCTATTAATTATTTACACCTGAGTTAAATGCTCTTAGTTAATGTGTTGCGGGTAACACTAGGTCATGGGGTTTTACGATTTTACCCCTTGTTTAAAAACCACCATCAACAGCGGGATATTTCAAGGAAAATCCACCCATTCTTAAGTGTATCATAGGAAAAAAAGACTTTGCATTTTCATCTTCTTCGCATCCTATAATGAATGTTGTAGCCAGAGTCATGGGAAACCCAGTTCTGAGAATCGAGAATATATCTCACGATGAAACACCGGAAAACGTCAAACCAGGTATACAACGGATGCGGGTTCCTTTCTTAAGAAGTTTGACCGAGTCAAAAGATAGATGGGATGAATGGGAGGAAAGACTACTTAGGAGGAATCGTATGTTTGGATCGGTTGTAAAGTGGATCCGATTTAAAATGTCTCTAGTGGGAACATGTCTGCTTTTGGGAAAAGAGCCGACTCTTTTTATCCGCTTTTCATGTATTTGTCTATGAATCATTTCTTGTCTTTGATAAAGGGCGTAACGGAGTCTCTTTGGACGACATGTGGAGCGCATGCATGGGAGGATATTAACTTGAAGTGGGAACATGTCCATTTTTAGGAAAAGGGCTGAATGTGTCTCTGTCTACTGTATTTTTATGTCTAATAAAGAAAGGTAATAGGGGTCCATTTGGACAACCCGGAGAGCAGAGATGAAGGGCGAGAATTAGAAAAAATACGGTTGTTCATGACCCATACTCCGGCTACAACCCACGGCTCACCAAAAGTCCGGGTAGCACACCGAGTTGTTATCATATACGGCAAAGTCAAGGCAACCATCATCAAAATAGCATGCATTCAGAGCAGTGTACCGACCAAACCAATTCAAAGGCAACCACAGCCGGGATGGGACTTCTCGATCGTCAGAGAGAAGTTGGCTGAGTCCCTCATGGAGAAATGTGAGATGTTGGCGGGACCCAACTCGCATGCAAAATGAGTAGTGTAATGGAGAGAATTTTGTCAAAGGAAACACCATACTTTGGTGACCCAAATATCGCGTGAACTCGCGCAAAATGTCAGGTTATCTCTTTCCTTCGTTACATAAATAAGTGTGACACCATACTTCAGCCGAATATACATTCAAGTATACCTAAAAACATGAAAATCAAAAGATTTACCAAAACCGTTCGGATTTTAAATAATGGCAGCTGTTGAGAATAAATTTGAGTTTTTAGAGGAAATATCATTGTGCTTGTGAATTAAGAACAGCAAGATTAACAATTTCATCTTCTTCTTCATCCGGAAGTTTGAGAAATAACGAAATTCTTGAAGAAAGATGCATATTGATCCGAAGAAGAAGAAGAAAAATAAAAGAGAAATTTAGGTTTTATAAAGGCGCAGAGGCGGCGGGCGCTTATTAGGGTATCAGAGAGAGATTAAATATATGATATGATCCAAAGGTTGGGAGTATTTTTAGGTTATATAGATAATCCAATGTGGGAGATGTTTGAGTTTGACTTGGTGTTTTATTCAAGTAGTTTTCAAAATGTGCTGGAAATGTTTAGTTTGTTGCTTACCAAAGCCAAGGTTAAATTGTCATAGTGGCCCCAGCACTACATCCCACAAGAAATCCAATAATGAATTAGAATTACTCAGCCACATTAATTTACTTTAGGGTTTGTCAATGTTCGGCATCACTAAATTTTGCTTAAGCCAAGGGAAGGAAGGGTATTAAATAGATTTGGGCAATTTTCAATAGAAATTTCTACTAAGCCCAAGATAAGGTATCTCATTTCTGTAATTTTCCTATCTGAATTGTTTTGAACCTGGTTTGTAAGATATTTTCATTTGCACTCAACATTTACCTGGGGAAAGCCAGCAATACAACAGTATTGTGTGTCCAATGACCAGCTTAAGCAACAATAACTCAAGTTTCAGCTTACAATATAACTAAAGGGTCTCTATAGGCAAAGGCTAATGGAGAGTGGTAGACGATGATAATGAAATGAATGCAACAATCAAACATTTCAACCACTAGGCAAAATCTGAAAATCAACTCTGAATGTTGGATTACACAAAAAAAGTTCAATAACAAAAAAAATAAACAACATAAATAGAAAGAATCTGGTTTACATTAGAAATCACCAGCCTTTAGCTCTGAAATTATGAACCACGGTCTCATTTCATTATAGTGTACACCAAATTGTAAAGCAATAGGTCTTACTATGATATCAATATTAAAATCGGAAATCGCATACAATGAAATTTATTGAGCTAGGAGAATTGAAAGAAATAGGTGGGAGTGCCATTCCAGGTTTCATCATTGAGTTGATTTCCTTTCTCGGTCAAATTATTGCACACCCACTAGAAATATTATTGAAAGTAAAGTCCCCGATCCCATATATATATATACTCCACCATTTGTTCTCACGCTCCTTTGTGATTCCATCCGAAAGTTTCCTAGGTGTAGCATTGTCAGTTGAGGTTACGAGTTCAATTGATTCGTGATAATGTTACTCTTGTTTTTCCGAAGAGAAAAAAAAATGATAAAATAGCATACCGTTCAGGTCTCTAGTCTAAAATGTACAGTCTAAATAGCAAAATCAGGGGATGCTAAGAGAAAGAACTGCCAACAACACCTTAGAAAATCCTTGTCAGGATTTCCCCTGATTTGCTAAATGCGCGGATCAGATGTAGCAACTTCATTCTACGGTTTTTTTGCTCCTGTTCTTGCGGTAACTATAATTCTCGGGATTCAAAATCTCTACCGGTTCACTAGCACATGTGGATCCTGTGCGTCAACGGCCCGCAATTACAAATTCACCAATCTTGATGTCGATATCAAAAGAAAATCAAGACCGTTAACATTTCCATCTTCAAGAACGTGTATGATTTCAAACTCAAAAAAAAACAAACGACAAAAGCAACAATCTCTAGGAAGAAGACCAAACTTGGAAGTAAATCATGTAAAACTAAATCTTAGAAACAAAAATAATTTAATACTTAGGAAGCAAAAATTTTTAGCTGATCCACCGGGAAAATTACAAAAACAAAAGCCAACCTAAATAAGAAACACCCAAGTTTAAGATAAGCACCCATTCATGCTAACAAAGAAACCCCTTAATTAGCTACCAAAACACAAATAAGAAGCACAAATCAAACCTCTACAAGGAACATCATGGGTCCCAAATCGTCCCGTCCCTTTCCACGGATGCAATAGCTCATGAAATTTGGATGAGGCAACAAAATTTTGTGAGTGAGGAATTTAGCAGGAAAGGATACAAATAACCTATAACTAAGCGGAGAGACAAGATCAAATCTTACCTCAAGATTAATTCTCCTCGAGTGTTGAGCTGCACAAGGAAAAAAAACAATTTAATGAGGGTTAAATCAAACAATTGAATAAAGAGAAAAAAAAATCAATAAAATGAAAAAGATTACATTTAACAATTATATAAGATTCTCATGTGGACTGAGAAACAGCAACATCAGATTTGAGTTTTGAGAGGAGATATCATTATGCTTGTGAATCAACAGATAAGGGTTTCATCATCTTCTTCTTCTTGCAGTTTTAGAGGAATGATGAGGAGAGTTATAACAGCAATAATAACATAAGTGAGAAGTGAACATATTCTCAAGTGATTCACCATTGAGAATGATGAATTTTCTCAAGACAGAAATTTTGAGATTTAAATCAGCGAGAGAGAAAAAAATGAACAAAGAGAGTTTACTTGAGAGAGAAAAAAAATGAACAAAGAGAGTTTACTTGGGGACGGCTAGGCAGAAGATATTTTTTGTTGTTAGGGCGCCTCATGTTTTTAGGCCTCTTCCTATGCACATGCCAAAAAAATGGTGTTTGGCATGCCAGGTGGCATGCCAAACCATTTGCGCCACTATGGGAAGCCGCTGAGCGATCGAATCCCTAGCGAGCGATATTGACAATATCGCCCGGCGATAAAGACTATCGTTGACGATATTGTCAATATATCGCTAGCGATATTCACTCTAGCGGTAACGGCTATTTCTTCATCGCTATAAATAGGTAACTTTCAAACTCAACACTTTTACCTCAAATTTTTTACACAAAAAATTTCTCTTCTTCTCAATCTATTATTCTCTTTTCTCAATCTAATTTATTTCTTCTATTTGATCCAAATGGCACAATTAACCCAACTTGATTCGGCAACACAACTTGATTTTTATGGAGTAGTACTTGAAGGTGCCGTTGAGAAGATATGTGATAGATTCAAAGAAATAAGTAAGAAGCAAAGAAGTCTCCAAGTTTTGGATATCAACCAAGTCAAAACCGCAACCAAGAGAAGGCCAAGAAGGTTAAAGGCAAGGAAAATCAAGGCAAAACAAATTTGAAGCCAAAGAAGAAGATAAACAAAGGAGACTCCGTTCATGAGCGCATTGATTGGAAGTTTAGTGAAATGAAGAAGATGAACAAGATGAAGAACATTGTTCCAAAAATTTTTTTAGAGTCTTTACAATTATTGTCTAGTTTTATGTCTTGTAAAATGACTATTTTAATTATATTGAAGTTTTTAATTTTGTGAAGTTTAATGAATTTGAAAATTTGTGAATATTGTTGAAAATTAAAATTAATTATATTCTTAAACATTAAAAGTATTACAAATATTTAAACTTAAAACACAAAATTAATATTAATTACAAATATTGAAATTACAACACAAATGTTGGACAATATTGGGGCAAATATCTTAAAACCTCGAAACAACTTTCAAAATGGAATTTTTGCCTAGTAGATGCGGCGATATTCCACACGACCCGCGTAGGTTCATTGTTTGTTCTTGAAATTTAAAAAAAAAAATCCATTGTCAAATCAATATAATTCTTGCAAATACATTCATCTTCTGGGTTTTGAATTTTAGGTTTCTCCTCACTTGACATCTCCTAATTTGACTTCTCTAGTTTCACTTTGTCTCAATTGCACGACAAGCGGCTCTTCGATTTTGGATAATACGGTGGTTTGCCATGCACTCATTAGGATTCATATTATCGACCATGCTCTCTCTAAGGAGGCTGGAAGAGTGATGAAAGAATTGGAGATTAAGAAATATAGAGATTGAGAAATTCTCAAGAGATTAAGAAATTAGGTGTGAGTTGAAATGAGATTAAAATTAGGTATTTATAGAGGGGAAATATTAGCCGTTGGATGAAGATCGGTGGCGATTATCATAGTGCCGGCGGCAGCTTGGTATCATTGTCGACGAATGACCATCGAACGATCATTTGACCATCGAGCGACGAAAACTCTATCGCTCATTGGAAACTTCTGTCGCGTATGTCTATATGCGGAAATAACATATTGGCATATGAGTTTGGCAGTTTGGCATACCCATAGTGGGTGCATATATGCCAAATACCATGTTTTGGCATGTGCATAGGAAGAGGCCTTAGGGCATATATTTATATCAGAGAAAGATGTGATCCGACGGTCGGGGATGTTGGAGTTTTTAGGTATTTAAGGCTTTTAGAGTTGCAGTGTTGGGTTCAGGGTCTAAGAAATTGGCCCGGAAATGCCAAAGTGGTTTACTAATTGGTTGCTGACGAAATTAGGAAGTGCCAGCTAACGAAATTACAAAGGTTCAGTGTAGGCGGCGGAAGATAAATATAGGATACCTTATGTTTTAGGGTTACGAGGAAAATGATAATCTAACGGATGTAGAATGTTTTAGATTTGATGTAACAGGTTTCATATTTTTATAATTTTTGGTTCAAGCTCAAGGTGGCCCGTATATAGCCACATATGGTCATAGATGATATGCCCTGCCACATCCGATGCTTCAAAAATTAATAAAATAAAAATAGCCTTGCCACATCCTATGAATGTAAGAAGTTTGATTTTAGGCCTGACCCGTTCAGGATGCAGGATAATTGTGTGACGGGATATGGCACAACGTAAATGGCGGTTACAAGCTGGACTATAGCATTTGGATAGCTAGCTGCCTGGGTTGGGGGAATGGATAGGTAGCTGCCTAGGTTGTAGGAACAGATCAATGAATTTCACAAGAAATGGAGGTTGTAACAAGCAGCATTTAGTGTTTCAATGACTAATGCTCAGGCAACCAAAACAATAAGTCGTAAATAATTTAAACTCCCTCCTTTTAAATGAAGAACCTTTTGTAGCCTGATGCTAATGGAGAATACATGGTATTTGATTGGAGCTTTGATGGGCAAATGAAAAATTATCATATAACAAGGCCAAATCATTCAAAAACATACAACACTATATACAAGGGCAAAATGAAGAACTATGATTTTAGGCATACAAAAAACTTTCTGGGCATACAAAATGATAGTCCCATCTTGGGTGACCTTATAAGGGGTAACCTATGGGTATCTCAATTACCTATATACCCTTAATACAAAAATCTAAAATGAGTTTTATAAAAAATCAAAATCGGCTTCCTTTAACATCTCTTCTTCTTCCTCCTCTGCCGAACTCTTCCCCTCCGCGAAAAAAAAAAAAAATTCATCAAGTGATTAATTGTCGATTCGTAAAAATTTGATTGTCGATTAAGCTTGAACTACATAATGACTCGTACAAAGAAAAGCGGGGACTAGGCAAACCAAATCGTCCTCTAATCCATCAATTGAAGAAGAAGAAGAACCAATTGAAGATGAAGGTGTAAGCGAAAATCAACCACCAATTGAACGAGAATTGAACCAAGCTTGCATCTCGACTCTCGGGAAGCTTGAGGATAAGAAAGTAAGTTTTACAAACCCAATCTCCTATTTGTTGTTTTTCATCGATTAAATAGCGGTTACGGTGTTGGGTTCGGCTCAAATTAAGTTGCGTTTTTAGCGGGCTGTTCTTCTAAAAGCTTCTGTAAGTGTATATGAACGATTCGGATTGAAATTTCAAGCCGAACCTAGTCACGAGATAGAGATGCACGGGGGTTCGGCGTATTCGATAATCATAATATGTAGAACCTAGCACATTTACGAGGTTCGGCTATTACGATATTCACAATATGTAGAACCAATACAAAATTATTAACCCGAAATGTACATGATCGGAGTTCGCTTATATTCTACTTATTCAAATAAGCCGAACAATGTGTTTCCAACGGGTTAGCGCTGCAATTTTAAACCTACAACAAATGCCTTTGCGCGGTGAGTGCTTGTAGATTCGAGAGATCAATACATTGCAGAGTCGGCCCTAAACCGAGAAATGGCGTTCCGGACTTGTTTCGGTCACAAAGTGAAGGAGATGGGGTTGATCTTAGGGAGGAAGCGAAGAAGGTGTTGTTCTGCTTCAAAGCTATCTTGGAAGAGGAGAAAGCTCGGCCGCGAGAATCGAGAGAAGGTGGAGCAAGGCATGCGGGACTTGAAGAAAAGAACGGAGAGATATACCTAAACATTTTCTTCCCGGACAGGTTCGGTGTAGGGTTCGGCTTGTTAGGATAATTCGAACCAGCAGGAGAACTACGGTCTACAAGGTAGGTTCGGCTCTTAATCAACACTTTATTAAGCATTTGTTCATCAGGACTCGCCAGAACCTTAGTGAAAAACACAGACTTTTGATGATTTTAACCTACAAAGTGAGATTAAACATAAGATATGTTGAAAAATTTCAACCTAAATGACTACAATTCAAGGGTAACTAAATAATCTACACAAAACTTTTTCTCACTTTCCCCTTCTCCTTCTACAAAAAACCTAACTTTTTTTTCTTACTCAAAATTTTTATCTACACAAATTAATAACTAAATAATCCTAATCCTAAAACTAATCACTAATCATTAATCAATAATCAAATTATTTTAACTAATAATTAGTATTAACACTAATCCTAAAAGGGCAGTTTGCCATTACCAAAAATATTTGGTTAAGGGGCTTGATTTTGCTTTTTACACTCCTTTTTGTCTTTACTTGGTATGCCTAAAAGATTTTTGTATGCCTAAAATCAAAATCATAGTTCAAAATGAACTCCGGAAGCCTAAGAATGATGCACTAGTTGGACTCTTACTGCAAATGCAACCCTTTTGGCAATTGTTCTAAACACACGGAGAAACAAGGATGCTAAAACATAAGTGCTTTCTGACCAAGCCCATAAATGTGCGCTTCCACATTTTGCCCCTTGAAACATTGTTTAGTTAATCTTAGGAGTCAAGATCATAATCCAAACTATTCAAAAACAAAATAATATCTACAAGGGGAGAACGAAGTAATGATATATGAAATCAGATAACAAACATACGAATTAACCAAATAAAAAATTCTATGAAAGAGTTGCTAATCGGACTATATTATCTAGATCTTGTAGCTGCTGGTATTCACTTTGGACAAAATCGAAGGAGAGCCATGCCTTGAGATCCTAGAGTACTGACATCTTGAATTACTTTCCTTACTAAATATTCCGTTCCCATCTTTTAAAATGTGCAGCCAAAGGTTCTGACAGCTTGGAGCAATTTGTTCAAGATTTATCCATGCACCACAAGGAAGGTTTATCAGATGGTTGTTTGTGGACACACTTGAGATTTGAGAGAAAATATCATTGTGCTAGTAAAGCATCAACTAGATTAGAGTTTCATCTTCATCTTTTGGAAGTTTCATAGGAATGATGAGGAGAGCAGTAATAGTAATAAGAATAGACAACGTTAACCTGACATACCGAGACTGCAGAAGTGTAGAGTATATTATAATGGCTGTAGATTATAATATTCGAAGATTTGATTAATTCAACTCTCCACTCAAATCTCATCTCATATTCATGGCAAACATCTTAGTTTTACGCAATACAAAAGAAAACAAAGAGTATTCAAAAATACAAGAATTAGACAAAATAAAGTTCACAAGATACACATCAATAGATTATGTGTCTCTATAAATCATGCTACAATTGTATTGAGAGGAGAAATCATAGTGAAGTGATGAGAGCGGAATTCGGTTTCTCTTATTGTTTTCCGACTACCAGAATCCCCATCCATAAGAAACCATCTTTGATCTTGATTTCTTCGGCAAATCTGAATCTCTAGGTGATTAATAAATGTTGAAATGCAAGAGGAAATCTCAAAGCCACGGAATCGTGTTCACATCTAAAAATACGGAGGGAGACAATAGATAGAATTGTTTTGAGAGGAGAAATCATTTTGCTGCTCAATTGAGTATTGGAAGGAAGACCAGTTCTTCTTCCAGTACCAGATTCCCATATAAAACCATTCCACATATGTGAGAATGAGCCATTTGTTGTTTCCCTAAATTAATCAATTTTAATCTGTTCTTGAGCTGAAAAGCCCCTTGTATTGGAATTCAGATCTATGAAGAAGAAGAAGAAAAAGATGTATAAACCCTCCTCCTATTGTTTTTAAGGAAGGAACACTACTCTCTCAGTCTCTCTCACTGGAAAGCAAGAGATTTCAACCCAAATCAATCGAAGAACTCAATCCAGGAGTTCCTTTTCAGCAAATCTGGAGGAAGAACTCAATAAAACGTTCAAATACAAAGAGCAAAACTGAAAAGCCCCTCGTATTCGAGTTCAGATCTAAGGAGAAGAAGAAAAAGAAAAGGCGGCGTAGAAATTAGGGTTTTCAAGGGGAAAAAAAAGGAGGTGAGATACTAAAATGATATATACATCTCTCGCTTACACCTCAGTTACATGAGAGATGTACTGTATGGAGATCTCGGGGAGTGACTACATACATCATGTGTCCCCTGGGCTACATACATCATGTGTCCCCTGGGATAGGGAAATTATTTTCTCTAGTTTAGTTAGTGGTCCATCACTCATCATGCCATCCCTATGATGCTCATTAGGAGGAAAAGTTGTGGTTCAATCTCATTCGTGTATATATACCTTTCCGGTGAAGTTGTGGGAATATGGTTGATTAAGATAGACTTTGGTGCAGGATAGAGTTGGTACTGGTGGTAGCCATCGCAGGTGGTGGACAGGACACTGGTGACGCCGGATGGGTGGCTTAAGTCATGTCTTGTTTTTGGGCTTTACTCTTATTTGTGTGTTGAATCATGGACCATGGGTGTCACTTGGTTGAGAATTCTTACTCTCTTGGATTGTTGTTACTTTGGTTCATCTGGGCTGAGTTCCAAAGTTGAAACCAAGTGTATGCTCGTTGGTCGACCAGAGGCGCAACCATTGGTTGTTACACACAGGTCTCATATTGCTAGCTAAATTGTTTGTTGAGATTATTAGTCCCACATTGTTGGGCAATCTAAGATCCTGTGGTTTATAATCTCTTAGGGCCTCTCCACTTATTGCCAATTAGTTTTGAGTTGGATGCCTGTATTCTAACATGGTATCAAAACAGCCTATTTGCGACAAGTCATCATTGATTGACCGCGTCACCCAAAGTTATAAACCCAATTCCACAAATGGTGGAGGCGGTAGAAGAGAAGTACGGAGCTAGGACCGGAGGAATTCAGGTGGAGCCGGAGGAATATTTCATTGTGATTTGTGACCATAGGATTACTGATATTAGTTAAGCCGTTGGATGTGAGGTGAGGCCCATTTCAGGGTTAAACTTGTAGACTCATTTTTATTTATTTTGCAAAATTAATTAATTTCTGGTCAATAACAGTCAACCACGGTCAACGTGAAGTCCAAGTACCAAACCCTAAGTTGGACAAATGTTAGACCAAACACTAATGTTGGACAAAATGTAAGTACCAAAAACTAAATAACCCAAAAAAAAAAATTGTTTAAGCTAAGCCCGGAACTCGAATCTGATAATTCCAAGCCAATTCCTTCATCTTTCAAAACAATGGACAGATTCAAAGAAAAAATATTAAAATACTTGCGGTATTTAGAATGAAAGCGAAATAATTGTATTTGGAATATTCTGCTATTCCTTACATGCACCTCAATAGATCGAGTGCAACTTTTGTTGTTTGGATTAATCAAGGGAACTTCTTCTATTTGGTTTTTGACATTAACCGGAGAAAACCCTTCCCTACGAAACTCAAACTTGAATCTCGTCTTACTTTATTTGGTTTTTCCACAGATTTTCTCCACCAATATCTGCTTGGAAATTAACAAAGTTATATTAACAAGGATGAAAATACATGAAGTAAGAAACAGTTTTTTCTCTCTCCTTTCTCCCTCTCTCTACCCATCTTCACACCCTAGGAGCAGTTCCTGCCAGCCTCCTCATCTTGCTCGGATCTAGTCCTCTTGGACTAGATCAAACAGAAAATCATCCTTTGTTCATGTTATCAAGTGAATCTTTGGTCATCTCTCACTTTAATTCCCATCTAGATTGAAGATGTAGATCCCTTTTTTCCCACTTCTAATCTCACCTCATCTTAGTTTGTGGTGGTGTATTTACATACCACATCTTTACCTTTCCTCTACAATCGGTGAAATCCTATGTAATATTCATCAATCAAAAGCGATATATGCAAAATTGTAAACACTTAATCTCAAACTAAGCAAAACCTCCATCTCACTTTCATACCCATCTCATTCAATTTCGGTTCTAATCAACAAGGTGTTGGTTGCGATACACCCATCTCATACCATTTCGGTTCTAATCAACAAAAGTGTTGACTTACGATACACCCATCTCATTCAATTTCAGTTCTAATCAACGAGAAAGTTGGTTTGAAACACCCACCTCATCGTTCAGGTTCTAAATCAACAAAAATGTTGGTTTACGATATATCCATCCCATGAATCTCAGTTCTTAACCAACAAAGTTTTGGTTATTGGTGATGATTAGGATTCCCATCATCAGTTATTAATCGTCAAAGGTCTTGGATTTGATGGTACTTAGTCACAAAATCAATCGAGGTTTGTTTGCCTTTGGTGGCGGCGCTCTTTGTGGTGAGCAGTAAGGTTTGAAAAGAATGGTGTCGATTAGGGTTTCATACAGGATAACTAGGGCAACTTCCCTATGTCATTTAATGGGTTTTAAGGCTTTGAAGAGGTTGTGTCTCATGGGCTTTCTATTCTTACAGTTTGTAAGAGATTAGATTTTCTTGGGCTATCTCATTTTATATGTTACTCTTCCAATCGGAAGTTGTATCTCCATGTTATCTTTATAGTTTCTAGTTTGATTGTAATAATTCTTATTTCTTCAATATACTCCCTCTTTCACGATCAAAAAAAAAAAAAATACATGAACTCAAAGGCAAACGCAAAAAGGAAATTCAGCATAAATAGTTTTGATTGTTACCTCTCCATTAAAAAACAGGTACTTGATGCCAAAGTGCTACAGTCCTCAGGAAAATTGGTAACTTGGTTGTTCCGGTGGTTGTGATCGTAGTGATTCTAATGCAGGTTGCGGCGCAAGTAAATGCAGTGAACCTATACAATTATTTTGAGAGGAGAAATCATTATCTTTGGATTGATTGAATCGAAAGGTTCTTCCACCACCACAGATTTGGAGCAGGATACAAGAAGAAAACTGAAAATCCTTTGTACGGAGTTCAGATCTAAGAAAGAAAAGTGCAGAGAGGCGGCGTACAAAGCCTCTTAGGGTTTTGAAGGAACACTATTCTCTCACTGTATTTTCGTGAGAAAAATTTCAACCAAATGAAGTGAAGACTGAAACCTAAGTGGATAACTTGTTTTCTTATATATAACTTTTACATACACCTTGTCTACATTGTACAACTTCTCACTTACACCTTGTTTACATCAGATATGTTATAACAGAAACTAGTAACTTGAGCTGCCGACTTTCCATACGACTTGTTCTTCTGGAACGACCTATGCCTACCAGAACTGAATCCATATAGATCGTAGCACCATAACAATGCCAATCATCAGATCCCTTTCTATGAATCATCACCCACGTCGAGAGAAAAGATAAACATCGGATCTATGAATAAAACCGGTACTAAACTTACTAGCTAATTTGTTGAGAGGAAATACCATAATGCTCATCTTGGTACAGATTGTTTGAGACTACACCCGCACCACATTCCCATACAAAATCGGTTTTCAATCCAGGATCCATTGGTGATTTATTGACCCTGATTCAATCAATTTAAGGTAGAAATTAAAGAACCATTAAACGTTTGAAAAGGATAGATCAGAAGAAACACCTTTGTCTCCTCCTCAGCTTCTTCTACTTCACCCCAAAATTTAAGCTAAGCAGTTTGTAGTGTACACAAGTTTTTGACAAAGAATATGAGAGTAGTTAAGATGTGAATACAGGTATGATGAGATTTTATAATAACTGGGGTTAATTCAAAAGCTTTGAGTTTTAACCATGGTAAGGTTAATCTAGTGAGTGGGTTGCTAGAAGAGACATTTATTTTGCGTGGTCAAGGCTGGCTGCCCTAGCTGACGAGGAAGAGGATTAGTTCTTGGACATTTATTTATGTCCAATAATTCATTAGCCAGCATAGCACGTTACCAAGGCAGGAGTACGGTTAAGTTCTTGTATTTTGCACATTCCACTCCATTTGCAAAAGTGCAGGCAGGACTAGATGTTCGAAGCAGCAGAATGACCCATGCGGAGGATGCTTATTCAAGATTAATTGTTTCACAAGCTCAAGCAGATTTGAATGGACACACGGTATTGATTATTAAACAAAGCCATCCAAACCAACGAAAAACAGGCTAATTGTTGCTACAGGAAATCGTATAGCCACACCCAAGTAATGAAAAGAGATAGATCTAAGTCATGACAATAACAAACTTGAAATCTTATATAACAATACATAACAGATGATTACTTTGGAAGTTTAAAAATTCACAATTGAACTATTCCAACAGAATTTTTCATGTGTTTATTCGACCAACCCTCTTAACCCAGTTAATTTTGAATGAGCTCTTCTCGACTATACCCGTCTCAGACTGGGGTTTCACCTCTAAAGTCCATATTACCAATTCAAAGAATCCCACCTGCCACTAAAGAACGGGTTGAAGCCTCTACAGCCAGTGAACCACTCCAGCGCTGTTTATCGACTCTTAAATCTGAATAATTTAACATAATTAACAAATGTCCAGCTTACGTAATTTCAAGAAGTTAGAAAAAATCATTCGCAGTTGATTCAAGTAAACTTACTCATGTAATGAGAGGACATATCATAATGCTTTCTTGATTCAAAGTTTTTGATCAGTCACTACTATACCACCACCATCACATTCCCATACAAGACTCCTTATCAACCCAGGATCCATTTGTGTGTTATGGTATTTGTGTTTAAATTGTTGTAGACAAGTAGTGAGGACAGGGATGAGGTTTTATAGCTAGGGCAAGCCCCAAAGGTTTAACCATGGTAAGGTTACTTCGAAAGAAAAAAAATGCCATATGTTTGTACCATTGGCTAGAAACTTTTTTCTCGTGTTGTCTCAAAGATGGCATAGCTGACTGTGAAGAGGACGAGGCTTTATGCTTCCCCAAAAAATTAAAGCTTAGTTGATGACACTTAATTTCATAAACTTCAATTTCGTTTCACTCTTCATAAATTATTACAGACTGATCACTTACTTGGAAACATATGAGTTTGCACACTGACAAACATTTTCTTCTCAGTAGTGGGTAGTGGTCCATCTAGCTCTCTATTAAGCTTTTATAACTTTAATTTTGGACAGTGCAATACGAATCCGAGGCCATGAGTACTCCGCAATGAACCATGGCCATTAATGTGGCTTTCATAGGCAAAGGACGAAGTACTTTATTCTGATTCCCGAATGCACTAATGGGTGGTACCTTTATTTGAAATGCTCCACATGCCCCTCTCGAAAGATGATTCTCATTGGAGGTAAGAGTTTGATTTTTAAGAAATACGCAGACAAAGTGAAATACGGTTAACCAGCAGGGTAAAGTTAATTAAATGCATGAGTTAACCTGCAATCTTAAATGAGCTGATGGTGAAGAGGTACTGTTTCACCAGCTTTAACTGCATTGCATGTTACCAAAGCAGAACTAGGTACTGTTTCTTGTGTGTTGCACGTTCAACTACACGCCTTGAATGAAGTGTACTAGAAGTTATAATAACATTCGTGCCCTGTGAAGGTAGGACAAACAATATACAATAACTGGAGTTTCATGTTGTATTTGAAGTGTACTAGTAGCATATGATACTAGTAGTGAAGATGTGTGTATACGGAGATGAGATTTAACAGTGGGGAGTCCCGGAGTTTTAACCAGGGTAAAGTTACTTTAGTTCATGAGTTAAATGTAAAACCTCAATATGTATGTACCATTGGCTACAAACTTTTTTTTTTTTTTTGACCAGAAAGTTTAAAATTATTAGAAAGAAAAATGTAACAGAGCAAAAGCTCCCATTTTTGAAGAAAAAATTTTAGAAACTTTTTCTTGCTTGTATGAATTTTCAAAGTTGGCCTAGTAGATGGTGAAGAGCACTAGTACTTGCTTATAGGTCCACCAGTTCACTAGTTATAGCTGCATTATTGCATGTTATGCAGGACTTAGTATGCTTCTTGTATGTAGCAGGTTCTTCAAGCAAGACATTGGTAAAAACTAATTCCACATAATTTCGTGGTTTCAGTTCCACGGCAAAATTAACAAGATTATTACAGACTGAGGTTATCAAAATTGCTTGGGAGTGTACTAAAAGTCATATAAGATAAAACAATAAAACAATCCTAAGCATTGAATTGTGTGTTACAAGTGAGATTTAGATTCTCGTTATTCTTTAAGGAGGAAGAGAGGACAGTAGCCTAGATTGATCCAATTAATCCTCCTCCTTGTGATGCACGTCTTTCATATTTCATATTACAGCATGACATATCTTCATTGCTCTGGTCTTTAAATTCAATCTGTCTGATTAGATGAGCACTTGGGCACAGTGACGCATTATGGGGCCATGACCACATGCACGCATATGCCAAGAGATGGAATCATTGAGTAATTTCTTAGCAGTGGTCCGTCTCAGTATTAACCTTTTGCAATTTATAGTGCAATATGAAGTCTGGGGGTCATAGAGACATGATGATAACAATTTGAATTCTGGGTTTGTTTTTATTAGCAATGCCAAAGCAACATATTGTTATGTACCCCTTAAAAAACATAGACATAAACCTCATTGATTAGGATTAGTACTAATCCAGCTTAAATGAACACAAAGCATGTTTTGCTGCTAAACTAATAGAAAGTACTTAACAATCTCTGTTGCCAAGCCTCGGAGCTTCTTTACCCACATCAGCCTACCGATGTCGATAATCGCCTAGCATTTCCAGCGTAGAAATGCTCAGTTGCCTAATCAATCAAATCAAATACCAAGATGTCATGAGTTGCAAAAACCAAAAATGCACATGTATTAGTAGTATGAAACAATTATAAAGGGCCGCATGAGATACCAACGGATTCACAGATCCATCAAAATAAATGTATGATTTTATTTTCATAATTTTATGAAACAAATATCACTTTACATTGAGAGTAGTTGTAGTATTAAGATCTTACTATTTGTTGAGAGGAAACATCATCATGCTGCATCTTGATTCAGATTTTTTGAGTCTACACCGCATACAAATCCTTTCCAATCCAAGACCTGTTTGTCTTTTTGTTGCCCCTGATTCAAAAAAATTTAAGAGAAAACAACCATTTCAACAGTAGAAAGAAAAAAAATCAAAATAACATTAAGGTAGAAATGAAAGAATCAATCAACCACTTGAAATAAAAAAAATTGAACATTTGAAAGAATAGATCAAAGCAAACCTCAAAGACAGGGTATCAAAAGAAACAACTTTTTCTTTTCTTCCTCGTCTTCTTTAATTTCACCTAAAAATTGTTGCTAAGCAGTTGAAGTGTAGACAATTTTTTGAAAGAGAGTGAAGATGTGAATACAATCACAAGAATGATAAGATTTTATAACTGAGGGTGAGTTCCAAAGCTTTAAGTTTTAACCAGGGTAAGGTTAAACTTCCAACAATCTGCAATTATGTATGTACTATGTATCTTGTGTGGTCAAGGACTCGAGGCTAGTCCAATTTTCGACATTGCACGTTCTCTTGGCAGACGAGATGAAATACGATACTTGAGTATTCTTATGGAAGAACCTTGATTTTGGGCATACCAAAAACTTTCAAGGCATACAAAATGGTTTTTCCATCCTAGGTGACCTTATAAGGGGTGTCTATTGGGTAGTTCAGTTACCTAATACCCTTGAACCTAAAATCAAAAAATAAACTACCCTAAACATCTCTTTTTCTTCCTCCGTCCAAACCACCTTCCTTTTTTCTGAGATTTTTTTTTTTACATCACCGTAATTAATTATCGATTCGTGAAAATTTGATCATCGGTTAAATTGAACTATATAATGGATCGTACAAAGAAAAAAGCAAACGTCAAGTGTTCTAAATCCTCTTCCAATCCATGAATTAAAGAAGAAGAACCAATTGAAGATTAAGGTGTAAAAACTACAATTGAACCGAGAAATTGAATCGGAAATTCAACCATTTGAAGCTCAAATATTGAAATGAGGATAAGAAGGTATTCCCTACAAACCCAATATTTTAATTGTTGTTTTTCATGGATTGAATGGGTTAAATTGCTAAGAACTTAGGGTTTTTGACGGTTATAGTAGCGGGTTCGGCTGATAATTGAGTTGAGTTTTGAGCTGAACTGTTCTTAAAATTTCACCTTGAAAGTGTCTATGAACAGTTCGGCTAAACCGTAAATGATGAAAAATACAATTTTTTGATGATTTCAAACTACAAAAGTGAGATTAAACATAAAATAGAAGTGTACATGTGTGTTAGAAGCATTGGGTTCCTCATCTATGTATTCATCATCTGGATTTGGCTCATAAAAATTATCATCTTGAGTTTGAGTTTGTATAAAATCATTCTCATAATCTAAGAAATCAGCCATCAAAACTGTTGTAGGAGGTTCGATCCGCAACATGATCTTTAAGATTGCTGGAAACGAGGAAAAAACCTCTTAAAAAAAACATCCAGAAATTTCCAGTTTGGATACCTTGACGATTCTCTTGTAGTCGGTTGATCGAAGCTGCTTTGCGGTTCAATTCGATCGAAATTACTGAGTCTAGTTGATAAGCGGTGCGATCAGATTCATGATTCGAGCTTTCGGAAGCTATTACCTTGAGCGTGATATATACCACTACAAGGGTTGTTAAAACTATTGTCAGGACGTTCGATTCACGGTGAAAGATGGCGTAAAAACATCATCAAAATTGTTGTTAGATATTTGATATGCAACATGTCTGGTCCAGTTTTGATTTCAATCACTTCTTGATCCGGTTGGTAGCAGCTGCATGATCGACTTCATAGTCAAAGGCCACCAAGGCTGACTCATTGGAAAGATCGCTAAGATTATTGCCAGGATTTTCGATCCGCAGCATATTCAAGTCCAAAGTTTGAAAAAATTGCTTCTCAAATGACGCAGTGTCCACATGTTCGAATTTGAAGTTCGTCCAAAACACTACGGTCATGATCGCAAGGTTTTCAAGTTGCCTACATCTCAAGATGCATGAATACCCAAGGGAAAACATTCAAAAAAGCATCTCAGAAAGTTCCAGAAAGGGCCACAAAATTACAACAAAACCATGGTAAAAGGTCTGTGAGAAACAACAACAGACCCTAGAACCGTTGCTAAAAATCCAAAGGAAAAGAAGAAAAACAGAAAATTGTTGTAAAAGGCAGACAGAAAAGACAACAATTTACAGAAACTGTTACAAAAGTTTAGAAGGAAAAGGCAACAGTTCAGGAAATCCGTCACCAAAGGTCCGAAGACAAAGATCACTTTGTTACCCCGTGGCCGAATCAGCTCACCCACTTCAGCGTCTCCTTCACCCACGTCAGGAAATTTCGATGCTTCTTGTTACATTTATAGATGGACTTCATTTATAAATGTTTTTAGTGCTTGATGATGTTGTGTGATAGAATCTATATTTCAAAGTGTTTGTAGGTGAAAATGGTTTCTGTTGATTTCGGTAATTGCGGGTGTGCAGGTGAGAAACAATTTAAACCCTAAAGAATGTACTGCAAGGGAGTACTTTAGATTCGAGAGATCAATGTTTGTACAAGTCAGGCCCTAAACCAAGAAATGGCCTTTCCAAACTTGCTTCGGTCACAAAGTGGAGGAGAATGGGTTGGTTTTGAGGAGGAAGCAAGGAAAGTGGTGAGACCAGAATAGTTGATTCCGGAAGAGTAGTTGGGTTACTACGACTTGTTATAAGAAAAGTGAGAGAGCTAACAAGGTGAGCTAGCAAGTAAGTATTTCTCAGTGTTGTATCTCGTATGAACTTGTTGTTCAATGGAAATAGGTAAGACCTATTTATACAAGTCGGAGTATGGCGTGCCCTGGTTTCATTAAGGAGTGGGGAAGTAAATGGGAGGAGGTGGTAACCGTATGCATGAAATTGATGTTCCATAAAGTGGTTAACGCATGAAACTGGTTTAGTGTCGCTTGTTAAAACTCTTGCTAGGAATAATACAACCTTTTCAAGCTTTCTGCAGTGCTTGATTGTTTTCAACCTGCTCATCTCTTTGCAGTCCTGTGTTATAAGCTAGGCAGGTGTTTTTGGGTCTGTACTTTGGCAGACTATTGTTGTTGAGTTATGCTTTTTGTTTCGTTTTCTGTTGGGCTGTCCAACCTTTTCATTTGGAAAAATTACTAGAACTTTTTTTTTTTGCTTATATAGGCCCCTGTTTCAGTAAATCGCCTAGGGCCCTTGAAAACTTTACTACGGCCCTGGGCAGTGGTCCAAACCGTCCAATATCACTCAGTCTCTCTACCTTTCTTGCCTAATATTCCACAGAGAAGGAGTTACCCATGCGGGGCCATGACCACATGCACGATGGTGCATTTTGCAAAATCAGCATTGTTCTTAAGTCACATCTTAAATAATTTTGAAGTGTTAACATCTTAAATAATCAAGATTCTAATTGGCGAGTCCGAGTGACTGAGCAGTTAATATGGAGTTGCATCAAGTCTAATGTTTTATGTAGCAGTAGTTCATATCTTAGCCATTCTGCATATGCATTCATCAAGGAAAACAATTACTCCTTGGAGTATAATAAATCAACAAAGCTAATTCACTATGGTAATACATATGCATGCCATAAGAATACTCAAGTATCGTCATTTCATCTCCTTTTTATTCATCTTCTTATTGATCAGCATCACTTAATCATCATGCGCAACAAGGCAGAAAATGAAAACTCTTGTAATATATTGACATGGAATTGGATGTTCGAATCACTCATACTACAACTAGTACGTGAAATCTTCTTATTTCACTCAAAATTCTTGTAAAAAAATTCTTACCACATATCTCCCCTGCTAAGAGAACGTGCAATGTCGAAAATTGGACTTAGTACTACTCCTCTTCCTCAACAGCTAGACCAGCCCTGAGTCCTTGACCAAAAAAGACACATAGTACATCCATAATTGCAGGTTGTTGGAAGTTTAACCTTACCCTGGTTAAAACTTAAATCTTTGGAACTCACCCCCAGTTATAAAATCTTATCATTTCCGTGATTGTATTCACATCTTCACTGCTCTCTTTCAAAAAATTGTTTATGTTGGAGAAAATGAGTTTTAATTAAAAGAATTTTTGTTCTTGGTGTGGTTTGATCTAATGACCTAAGGGTCTAAGGATACTTACTCATTTTTGGAGTGAATGAAATGATCCTTTAGTCCCACATTGTGGAAAACTAAAGAGGAGTTCCACTATATAACCATTGTCTTATGGATACATTGACAAACGAGGTGGAACGGGTCGGGCAAAAAATATATGTTCCAACCCATGCGAGATGCGCGTCTACCATGCACCAAGTCCTGTGTCTACTTGAATTTATTTTTTGGCTTTTCTAATTTATTTTTTGGCTTTTCTTCTTCTTTTCTCCATCTTTTCACTTTGGTTTTCCACAACAGTGGTTGCATATCTTCCTTCAAAATCCTTGATGCTGAGTTCGTAATTGGGTAGTTTGTATTGTGCTTATACAGTCTATATCGGGCAGTTCTATCCTTGCTGCTGAGCTGCTCATTCATATTTAAAGCCCTCTTGAAATCCCAAACCCATTCTCCATTCACTATCATATCCGAGATTGTTGCATTATTTAGTCTCACTGCCTTGAATACAACCGGAAAAAGATCCTTCCAAAATGCCTCTATCAAAGCCAACGATCCTTCCAAAACCGAATACCTTTCCCATTCCTTACCGTGAAACTCGTCATGGTTTGAACTGTTGAAACCATATTAGTGACATTCTTCCAAAGGCTCCTACATTGAGAAGTATTATCCACATCAAGAATTAAAAGAGAAGTATTATGAGAAAAAATTTAATTCACCATTTTCCTCCAAAGGCTATTTTTGTTCCTAGAAAACCTCCAAATCCACTTGATTAATAAGGATTGATTTATTTTCCTCAAATTCTTCACCCCTAAACCGCCGTTTTCTTTTGGAACACAAGACTTGAAACCCACGCCATTTTCCTCCTTCCTTCCTAGAACCCCAAAGAAAGTTACGCATAATTTTGATCATTCTCTTTTCCACACTCACTGGAAGATGAAAAAGTGAAAGATAATAAATTGGTAAACTCGCTAGACAACTTTTGATAAGAATTAACCTATAAGCTTTATTAAGTTACCTTTTCTTCCACGACGCCAACTTTTGTTCCATTCTTATCAAGACATGGTCCCAAATAGAATTGCTACGCTAGTGCGCTCCAATTGGCATACCAAGGTAAGTGAAAGGAAGATTCTCTGTCTTACAACCTAGTTCTCGAGCAAGATCATCAATTACCCCATCCGCACCCTGTGATCATGATACTATTATCTATATTCAACTTCAGCCCCGTAATGGTTTCAAAGCTTGGCCGAGAAAAATGAATAAACGTCTAACTTCCTCCCGTCGCATCAATAAATATCAAAGTATCATCATGCAAATTGAAGGTGAAAATAATAGAACCATGTTCTACCACTTTAAAACCGGATAAGCGACCTCTCGCCCTTTAGCATCATTTATTAGTTTTGAGAGGATTTCTACCACCAAAAAGAAAAAGATACGGAGATAAAGAATCACCCTGCCTTAAACCCTTGCTTGGTTTAAATTTTTCAGTAGATCCACCATTTACGAGAACAAATAAATGAGTAGTAGTTACACACCATTTAATCCAACTAATCCATTTATCGCCAAAGTCATGCTTTTGCAAGATCGTAAACAAAGCACTGCTTAGATTAACATTATCAAAAGCATTCTCCATATCTATCTTGCCTGAGAATTCGGGTTTCTAGCCTTGATCTGCTTATCAACACATTCATTAGCGATTAAAACACCATCAAGAATTTGTTTACCATGAATAAAAGCCCCCTGGAAATCAGAAATCAACATTGGCATCACCATCTTCAACCGAACTGTAAGAATCTTAGAAATAATCTTGTACACCACACCAATAATACTTAAAGGTTTGTAGGCTTTAGGAGTGCATGAATCCTCCTTTTTAGGAATCAGAGTGACAAAAGAGAAATTAAAGCATGATCGATTGAGCCAAACCTATGAAAATCTTTGATAAGTTACATGAAGTCTTCCATTATTGTGCTCCAACAAGTCTTGAAGAACTCAACAATGAAACCGTCTGGCCCCGGAGATTTATTACTCCCTATTTTCTTAATCACATCCCAAACTTCCTCCCCCGTGAACTCGTTCTATCCACAGCCTATCCACCTCGGTGATTTTTCGAAAATAAAAATTCTCCATACTTGAGTTCACCTCTTCTCTGCGTATGCTTGATTAATATAGAAGCTTCGTATTTCCTCCTTAATAATATGTTGATCGAAACAATCTACTCTACCCACCTGTAGTTTCGCAATTGTATTACGCTTCTTCCTTGCACTAGGTATAGTATGGAAGTATCTAGTGTTCAAATCTCCCCACCTAAAATTGTTTTGTTTCGACCTCAAATGCCATTTCTTCGCCTCCATTACTTTTATATTCCTCAGCTTCAATTTACATTGAGTTCTTTCTTTCATCTGATTATGTTGAAGCCTAACAGTCTCCTCCAAAATGTTTAACTCGTGAATTCTAGCCGTGAGCTCATTCTTATCTCTAGAAACGTGACCATACTGCTGCTTTTTCCGAGGCTTGATAAGGTTTAGGTTCTGTAACTTGAGAAAAAAAACGTGTACTTACCTTTGATTGTTTATGGGTGAAAATCGTTTCTGCTTAGATTTCGGTAAATTCGGTAGGTGAGTGAAGCGGGTTCAAACCCTAAACTAATGTCTTTGCACGTGAGCACTTTATAGATTCGAGAGATCAATGCGTACAAGTCAGGCCTAAACCAAGAGATGGCCGTTCTAGACTTGCTTCGGTCACAAAGTGGAGGAGAAGGGTTGATTTGGGGAGGAAGCAAAGAAAGGTGTTGAGACCGGAATAGTGCAGGAGAGTAGTATCTCGACTTGTATCAGAAATTGAAAGCTTAGGAAGCTTGCAAGAGATGAAAAGCTTTTGGAGAGCTTGCAAAGTTGCCTTTTACGAGAGTGTTGTATTTTTCTCTGGCCAAAGAGACTGTTATGCGGTGGAAATAGGTAAGACCTATTTATACAAGTCGAGAATGAAACGTACCCTGGCCTCATGAAGGAAGAGAGTAAAGGGTGAAATAATGGGAGGAGGTGGTAACCGCATGGTGTTAATGGGTGAAAATGTTTTCACCATTATTTCCTCATTTATTTGACCGCTTTATTCATTTTCACGGTTTCTTAATGTGAGCGTAGTGTATGCGGCCATAGTATGTGACATAGACCAAAACCCTGGAAAGCATCCCCGGTTTGTGTTGATATCTCGAGTGTTGGTTGCACCTTGAGTGCAAGTGTATTATTTGCTAGTGGCGCGTGTGGCATGTGCGAATGCCTTGGTGGTAGGTTGTACGTTGAGTGTAAGTGGCAATGCTGGGGCTGCTAGTGGCGTGTGTGGCATGTGCCAATGGCATGTGCGGAATGCCTTGGTGGTAGGTTGTACGTTAAGTGTAAGTGGCGATGCCAGGCTGCTAGTGGCGTGTGTGGCATGTGCGGAATGCCTTGGTGTTAGGTTGTTCGTTGAGTGTAAGTGGCATGTGCCAATGGCATGTGCGAATGCCTTGGTAGTAGGTTGTACGTTGAGTGTAAGTGGCAATGCCGAGCTTCTAGTGGCGTGTGTGGCATGTGCCAATGGCATGTGCGGAATGCCTTGGTGGTAGGTTGTACGTTGAGTGTAAGTGGCAATGCAGCTGCTAGTGGCGTGTGTGGCATGTGCCAATGGCATGTGCGGAATGCCTTGGTGGTAGGTTGCATGGTTTGCAAACGAGGCTACCAGCGTTGGCTTTGGCATGTGCCAATGGCGCGTACGGGTGAATTGGTCTAGGTTGCACGTATTGCGAGTTAGGCTCTCGCGCGCATTAGGGCCACGGCTAGATGATGAAGGCTACCCGGCGAGCGTGTTGGCATGTGCCAATGGCATGCGTGGCCGTTAGGGCCGTGGCCTTGGTAGGAAAAGCTACCCGGCGAGCATGTTGGCATGTGCCAATGGCATGCGTGGCCCGTTAGGGCCGTGGCCTTGGTAGGAAAAGCTACCGGCGAGCATGTTGGCATGTGCCAATGGCATGCGTGGCCGTTAGGGCCGTGGCCTTGGTAGGAAAAGCTACCGGCCGAGCATGTTGGCATGTGCCAATGGCGTGCGTGGCCGTTAGGGCCGTGGCCTTGGTAGGAAAAGCTACCAGCGAGCATGTTGGCATGTGCCAATGGCATGCGTGGCCGTTAGGGCCGTGGCCTTGGTAGGAAAAGCTACCAGCGAGCATGTTGGCATGTGCCAATGGCATGCGTGGCCGTTAGGGCCGTGGCCTTGGTAGGAAAAGCTACCAGCGAGCATGTTGGCATGTGCCGATGGCGTGCGTGGCCGTTAGGGCCGTGGCCTTGGTAGGAAAAGCTACCAGCGAGCATGTTGGCATGTGCCAATGGCATGCGTGGCCGACTTGGCCTAGGTTGCATGGTTTGTAATCCGAGGGCGCTATATTTGGCATGTGCCAATGGCATAGCGGCTTGAAAATATGGCTTGTGAGTACGTGTTGGCATGTGCCAATGGCACGTACGGCCATGTTGAACTAGTTGCACGTTTTGCAAGCCTAGGGCGCTATATTTGGCATGTTCCAATGGCATAGCGGCTTGGAAATATGGCTTGTGGTACGTGTTGGCATGTGCCAATGGCACGTACGGCCATGTTGACCTAATTGCACGTTTTGCAAGCCTAGGCGCTATATTTGGCATTGCCAATGGCATAGCGGCTTGGAAATATGGCTTGTGGTGCGTGTTGGCATGTGCCAATGGCACGTACGGCCATGTTGACCTAATTGCACGTTTTGCAAGCCTAGGGCGCTATATTTGGCATTGCCAATGGCATAGCGGCTTGGAAATATGGCTTGTGGTACGTGTTGGCATGTGCCAATGGCACGTACGGCCATGTTGACCTAGTTGCACGTTTTGCAAGCCTAGGGCGCTATATTTGGCATGTGCCGATGGCATAGCGGCTTAGTTTGGCATGGTTGCCAATGAGTGTGATATGTAGTTTGGTTTTGGCGTTGCTTTGCCATGGTGCGCGGTGTGCGGCTTGGTTTTAGCGTTGTTGCCACGGTGCGCCTTTGTGCGGCTGGTTTGGCATTGTTGCCATGGTGCGCGTGTGCGGCTTGGTTTGGCATTGTTGCCATGGTGCGCGGTGTGCGGCTTGGTTTGGCATTGTTGCCATGGTGCGCGGTGTGCGGCTTGGTTTGGCATTGTTGCCATGGTGCGCGATTTGCGGCTTGGTTTGGCATCGTTAGTGGTGCGCAGTGTGCGGCTTGGTTTTGGAATTAGGGTTACTGTGTCGAAAACCCTAATCGGTATTTTGAAAAAAATACCCCATTAATTATTTACACTGAGTTAAATGCTCTTAGTTAATGTGTTGCGGGTAAACTAGGTCATAGGGTTTACGATTTTACCCGTTGTTTAAAACCACCATCGGCATTAAGTCCCTGGCTTAGCTCGGGCGGGGGGCTTTGTTGCGAGGTAAGCATAAGATGGTGACAAACTATCAACGACAAAAGTAAAGAGAATTGAGGAGGCTCGTCGACCTTTTATAAATAGGATTTGGAATCCTTGCCTGCAGTAGTTTTGCACAAATCGGGAGGTGGTACAATTGGTGGGGTAGGTGCGGCTTGGCGACGTTGGGAAGTTAGCGTGAGTTGGGAAGCGAGTGTGCTAGGCTGGTGGGGCCGGCGCAATGTGTGGAAGGCTGTGCGTGCTTGTGGCGTGACTTGGGAAGCGAGGCGTCTTGGGTTTGGTGGGGCCATTAGCGCAAGGTGTGCGTGCTTGCGGGCGTGACTTGGGAAAGCGGCGTCTTGTTTGGTGGGGCCGGCGCAAGGTGTGCGTGCTTGCGGCGTGGCAGGCGGTCATTGGGAGGTCGGTGCAATTGGTGAGGTCGGTGCAACTTGGGCGACATTGGGAAGTTGGGCGCCCTTGTGGGCCGCTTCTTACATGCACGATTTTGGTAAAAGGAAATCCTTCCCTATTTCGGAATCTTCACCTTTATATATATAAAGTCCCTTTCTCCCATCTGCACTTTCATCTTTTCATCCTTTCTACCCGGTAGAGTCATAAAGAAAAAACCGGCTTCGGATATGTCTTCCGGTACTTCCCTTTTTATGTAGGTGTAAACCCTAAGAGTAGGCGTTTTCTTTGCGCATATAATTTCTGGCGTGTCTCTTGTAGAAAATATTGTATGTATGCAACCAGGGAAATCTGCATATATTATTCGAACCGTAGGAAAGTGCTCCATATATTATTTTGAACTAGAAGAAGGTTCTTTGCGGACGCACTTGAGCCGTATAAAATCTTAGCGTATATAATTTTGAACCACGAAGAAAATCTTTTGCGTGTGCGAGTCTTGAACCGTAGAGAATCTTGTACATGAATCCCGAAGAATAATACTGTATATATGCTCCATACGACTTCGAACCCGCAGGAAATATTGTATATATGATTTTTCGGTCATGAAAGAAATAATGCGCGTGTAGTTTTGAACCCGTAGAAAAATGCTCCATATATAATTTTGAACCGAAGAAGGATACTGTAGACACACTTGAACCGTTATAAAATACCGCGTATATAGTCTTGAACTTGAAGAAAATCTTGCGTATATAGTCTTGAACCCAGAAGAAAAACTGCGTATATAGTCTTGAACCCGAAGAAAATACTGCGTGTGTAGTTTTGAACCCGTAGAGAATACGCCCTCCTTTTTTTTTATTTCGGGTTTTCCTTTAGTTGGGCGTGGTTATGTGTCAGGGAGATAATTTTGTTTTATTTTTCTTTGTGTGCAGGTATCTTGTTACTAAGTTGTTATTAAAGTCCAGACAAGATGTTACACAGAACAAAATTTCGCCTCATCAAAGGATGTCCATAATTCCAAACCAAACACGGATGATGAATTCTTCGCCAAAAAACCTGTCTCTGCTCGGAAAAATCACCCGGGTTTCGTGCCAATTTTGTTAACCGGTGGTGAAGATGAAAAAAAGACACGTTCGGTTCGCGAGAGAACACCATACGGTTGTCTTCATAAAGGGGTATATTCCTCTTTGACATTGATTTCGGGATGTGTCAAAGCCCATTGCGTTCTTTTGATAGATGGGTTGAGTTCATGGTGAGTAAGGAGCACATAAACACCAAGCGACTCGGCGCTTGATTATTGATCTTGTCGAGCTTCGGTAAACCTCCAGTTAGGAAGGACATCCGGGCTTGGTTGCTTTCATCTCCAGGATGGTGTTCGGACACCATACGATCATATGTAGATGGGGTGAGATAACTTTCTCCTTGGAGAGTGTGGCTCTCTTCTTTGAATCTTAGGTAGCTGGGAATCTTAAAATCAATTTTAGAAAGTGAGGCGAAGATGAGGGATGACCTTGCAGCTAAGTTGAGAGATTACGCTCGAAAAAGACTCGGCTGCGAAGTCGGAGGATTACGTCCAGGAAAGAGGATGAAAGGTGCTTTTATAGCTGGTGGATGTCTCAATGGTTTCGGACATTTGGAACCGAGTTGCTAGCGATTGATGTGAAGTTAGCAAAAGGTGAATTTCTTCCCATTGGCAAGCTATTCCTCGGTTCCTTTTTGTATGTGCATCTGTATCACCTAGTTGCGAACATGCGAGTTTGAATGGTTTCATGAAAGTGAATTCATATGTGCACGTTGCTTTTACGCAAGTGCAGCTATGGGAGCACTTTGAGAAGTATGCTCGAAACCGATGCCTTCGATTCGCGCGAGTTGGGGGTTCCGAATTCTTCGATGGGTGAACGGGCGTCAAAGGTTGGCATGAGCTTGGTTAGTCTTCTTGACAAGTCATATGAAATCGGTTTTTAGTGGGAGGGCGGGTCCATGGGTCGGTGACTCAAATTGACACCTTTGTTTACTTGCTCGGATCATGTCTTTGTCTTGATGGCGATTTGAGCGTTGGTGAAAACTTGTTTATTCAAGTGCATGTCCGGTTACATGCCGTATTTCTTCATGGGGGTCTTTCCAGGATGGCTGCTTAAAATATTAGCCGTCTTTCGTCACATGGGTTTGATCAAGGGGTGCCTCTTGCTTACCGGTAGGTGATCCTAAGTATTCATTGCGTCTTGCCCTTAATGCCAGTGCCCTTGGTAGGGTATCGCCTTCCCTTCTTTGAAGCGGGGAAGTAGCCGACGACCTTCGGCTATAATGAGTTATGGCGCCAGCGAGTTTATTATGATTCAAGATTTTGTGAATAACGTGGTGGAGAAGCGTTCGTTGTAAACCTTCCCGGCAGTTTGAAAAGTATCCAATGTTGAGAGATCTCAAGCGAAAGTTTCCTAGCAACTCGGAAAGTCCCCGGGCCAAGGAGACGGAGAACGAAGAATCGTCTTTGGCGGAGTTCGGGACGGTTTCAAAGATCCTCCGCATGACTCTCGTGTCTTTCGGTTCTTCCCGATAACCCGGTATGTGTCGCTTCTTTATTGGTTTGTCTCAAAACACGTGAATTTCTGCTGAAAACATGTGTCTTGTTTCCTCGGGGGCTTCGGTAGTGTTAATGCTTTCTTGCCCTTGCGTTCGGAGGCAACAACTTCTTCAAAAGAATTCGGCGGCAGAGCCTTCTCATAGCGATGATGATTTAGAGAAAGAAGAAAGTTCGACAAGTGAGAGTGATTCCTCTGGCAACAACTTGGTTCTTTCGGGGAAGTGGTTCGGTGAGTTTGCGCTTTCTTTTCTTTCTTCTTGTTTCTTCTTTTGAAAAATGTCTAACTCAAGTTCGGGAGGAATCAGGTTCGGAGGATGATTAAGGGTAGAGCCGCACGAAAACTTGCCTTTGGTGATCACCATTTTCCCGGTGACTTGGAGATGGGCGTTAGCCAGTGCCGGGCACGGATGTGGCTCAAAGCGGCGGATGATTCTCGATGGTTCTTTGTCGTAGACATGGAAGAAGACCCTTTGCGAGTCGTGAGGCCAGGTGCGGGCGCCATTTTGATCCTCCGTACTTGGTTCCTTATCCAAGTCATGTCTTTGGTTGGCTGACTTCGCGTGAAGCTAAGCACGGGCGTTGTACACCAGAATTTGGGAGAAGTACGGACATATGGCCCGACCAAGAAAGTCACTAGTCGATTTGCCTTGGTTAAGCGTGTGGAAGAGGCTTTATCTTCCATCGAGGATATGCATGAGGTGGTTTGGTCACCGTTTACGAAGGCGTTATTACCGGCTAGGGAGCACCATCGCGGCGTGTGCGTAGAAAAGGAGTTCAACACTTCGTGGTTTGTCGAATGCCTTCTTTGAGATCCAAAAGTTGAAAGATGCGACAATCGAAAGCCTTTAGCCCAGGAGATTGCGCGACAGGAGGTGGAACTCGAAAAGCTTTCCAAGATGTTGACTATGAAGAGAGCGGCTCTTGAAGATGCAAAGTTGATTTTCTCAAGAGAAGCGGACTTGTTGGATGATTTTCTTTGAACGTTTCTACGTTAAACTTTCATTTAGGTTCTTCTTTTTTTTTTTTTTTTTTTTTTTGAAAGACATATTGGATGTGGTTCAAGCTTGACCTTTGATAGGCGGTGGTAGCTTTTAGGGTATTGGATTATTTCTGGGATGAATGGTTTTGATAATATGACTCTGATTATGTTTTGGGAAAGGAATATTACTTTTATGAAAGTGTGTGCTAGCAATAGGCACAATACTTAGTAATATGACGGTTTTACTAAGAACCTAAAAAAATAGATCGTATATCTTGCGCATTCTAAATTTACTCACTTCATAGGTTTTGTGAACACGCCCCTCTCCGTGTAAGGCGGCTTTCTGGTAGCATCTTGATTAGTCCCGATTCTTAGTAGCGTCTTCCCGAGTCTCCGGTTTTACGGTGTATTTTAACAAGCGATAATTTGGGTTGTCGTGATTGAGTCGGATGAGTCGCAAGTCCCCAATTCTTGGTAGCATCTTCAACGAGTCCCAGTTTTCATGTGTAGTTTTGGTGGTGGGGCATCTGGCGGTTAGTCGGATTGAGTCGCTTTCCCCTACCATCTTGACATCACGGGTGAAAGAGCGAGATCGACGGTCGACATTGTAGCCGATAGATCAATCCTCATTTGTGGTCGCCAATTATTTATGGTGAAAATCGTTTAGATTTCGGTAAATTCGGTAGGTGAGTGAGAAACTGGTTCAAACCACTAAACAAATGTGCTGCACGTGAGCACTTTATAGGTCGAGAGATCAATGCATGCAAGTCCGGCCTAAACCAAAAGATGGCCGTTCCAGGACTTGCTTCGGTCACAAAGTGGAGGAGAAGGGTTGATTTGGGGAGGGGAAGCAAAGAAAGGTGTTGAGACCAGAATAGTGCAGGAGAGTAGTATCTCGACTTATATCGAAAGTGAAAGCTTAGGAAGCTTGCAAGAGATGAAAGCTTTTTGGAGAGCTTGCAAAGTTGCCTTTACGAAGTGTTGTATTTTCTCTTTGGCCAAAGGACACATTTGTACGGTGGAAATGAGGTAAGACCTATTTATACAAGTCGAGATTGAAACGTACCATGGCCTCATGAAGGAAGAGAGTAAAGGGTGAAATAATGGGAGGAGGTGGTAATCGCATGGTGTTAATGGGTGAAAACGTTTTCACCATTATTTCCTCATTTATTTGTAGCTTTATTCCTTTTCACGCTTTCTTAATGTGGCGTAGTGTCTGTTTTTGTGACCTCCAAACCAAAACCTGGAAAGCATCCCCGGTTGTGTTGATATCTCGAGTGTTGGTTGCACCTTGAGTGCAAGTGGCGCTGCTAGTGGCGCGTGTGGCATGTGCCATTGGCATGTGCGGAATGCCTTGGTGGTAGGTTGTACGTTGAGTGTAAGTGGCAATGCCGAGGTACGCTAGTGGCGTGTGTGGCATGTGCGGAATGCCTTGGTGGTAGGTTGTACGTTGAGTTTAAGTGGCAATACCCAGTGCTAGTGGCGTGTGTGGCATGTGCCAATGGCATGTGCGGAATGCCTTGGTGGTAGGTTGTACGTTGAGTGTAAGTGGCAATGCCGGAGGCTGCTAGGGCGTGTGTGTGGCATGTGCGGAATGCCTTGGTGGTAGGTTATACGTTGAGGGTAAGTGGCAATGCCAGAGCTGCTAGTGGCGTGTGTGGCATGTGCGGAATGCCTTGGTGGTAGGTTGCATGGTTTGCAAACTAGGCTACCAGCGTGGGCTTTGGCATGTGCCAATGGGGCGTACGGTTGAATTGGCCTAGGTTGCACGGCTTGCAAGTTAGGCTACCCGGCCCGCATTAGGGCCACGGCTAGGTGATGAGGCTACCGGCGGCGTGTTGGCATGTGCCCAATGGCATGCGTAGCGTTAAGTAGTGGCCTTGGTAGGAAAAGCTACCCGGCCGAGCATGTTGGCATGTGCGATGGCATGCGTGGCGTTAGGGCCTTGGCCTTGGTAGGAAAAGCTACCGGCGAGCATGTTGGCATGTGCCAATGGCATGCGTGGCCGTTAAAGGCCGTGGCCTTGGTAGGAAAAGCTACCGTGAGCATGTTGGCATGTGCCAATGGCGTGCGTGGCCGTTAAGTGAGTGGCCTTGGTAGGAAAAGCTACCGGCGAGCCTTTTGCCCAATGTTGGCATGTGCCCCGATGGCATGCGTGGCCGTTAGGGGCGGAGTGGGCTTGGTAGGAAAATCTACCCGGCTGAGCATGTTGGCATGTGCCCGATGGCATGCGTGGCGAGCTTGGCCTAGGTTGCATGGTTTGTAAGCCTAGGGCGCTATATTTGGCATGTGCCAATGGCATAGCGGCTTGGAAATATGGCTTGTGTACGTGTTGGCATGTGCCAATGGCATGTCACGGCCATGTTGACCTAGTTGCACGTTTTGCAAGCCTAGGCGCTATATTTGGCATGTGCCAATGGCATAGCGGCTTGGAAATATGGCTTGTGGTACGTGTTGGCATGTGCCAATGGCACGTACGGCTATGTGAACCTAGTTGCACGTTTTGCAAGCCTAGGGCGCTATATTTGGCATGTGCCAATGGCATAGCGGCTTGGAAATATGGCTTATTATGCGTGTTGGCATGTGCCCGGTGATGGCACGTCGCGGCCATGTTGACCTAGTTACGTTTTGCAAGCCTGGGGCGCTATATTTGGCATGTGCCCGATGGCATGGCAGCTTAGTTTGGCATGGTTGACAATGAGTGCGATATGTAGTTTTGGTTTTTGGCGTTGCTTGCCATGGTGCGCGGTGTGCGGCTTGGTTTTGGCGTTGTTGCCACGGTGCGCAGTGTGCGGCTAGGTTTGGCATTGTTGCCGTAGTGCGCGGTGTGCGGCTTGGTTTGGCATTGTTGCCATGGTGCGCGATGTGCGGCTTGGTTTGGCATTGTTGCCATGGTGCGCGCGAGTGTGCGGCTTGGTTTGGCATTGTTGCCATGGTGCGCGAGTGTGTGCGGCTTGGTTTGGCATTGTTTCCATGGTGCGCGGTGTGCGGCTTGGTTGGCATTGTTGCCATGGTGCGCGGTATGCGGCTTGGTTTTGGCATCGTTAGGTAGTGCGGTGTGTGCGGCTTGGTTTTGGAATTAGGGTTCTTTGTCGAAAACCCTAATGGTATTTTGAAAAAATACCCTATTATTATTTACACTTGAGTTAAATGCTCTTAGTTAATGTGTTGCCCGGGTAACACTAGAGTCGTCAGGGTTTTACGATTTTACCCCTTGTTTAAAAACCACCATCAACACCCGAGTATACAACAAGCTCTCCCACCACAAGCTGAACATTAAGATGCCAAAGTCTTTATGCTCTAACCACAACCTATCCAACTTGAAATAAGGTTTGGAGGCAAAATCGGTTGAGAGATAACCAAAATTAGGTTATGATCGATATTGTTCTTATCGACACCACCTAAAAAGCATTCGAAAGCCTCCTCGAATTCATGGCGAAAGCGACCAAGTCTGCAGTGGGTGCGACTTGATTGTTAGACCATGTATAAAGCGCCGCTTTATCAAAGGTTGGCCCAATTAACTCATTATCAGGATATAAGAGTTCAACATCGCTGTATTACGGCTATCGTTCTAATATTTATTGACATTGATTCGTCGGAAAAAGGTCCAGAATAGGCCAATTATTGAATGGAAATGCTCATTGATCACTCTGGTTATTGTATTGAGAGCATGTGCTAGAACGACCTTCTTATTAGGGCATGTATGCCACATCCACACTATGGATGCTTAAAGCTTTGATTGTTCCAATTTTGGATGCACCTTCTTGGTGACAGTGATCATACATACCCGGTCATACCATCGAGAACTTCGTCTGTCAGGTCGCATAATAATCACATTTGGGTTGAATATTATTCTCATACCTTATTCAAGTTAGAAAAGCGTGACAAAGAGATTATAGTTTCTTTACCGGTTACCACATAGTAGTCACGCTTTACGAGAAAGCGTACCTTGTCTTGCCCACACAACGTGCAATTAAGTTAAAACTAGTGAATTGGTGCCTTTAGTAGACTAAACGGAAATTGGGTTAATTGTCCAAATATTTTTAAAACATGGATTTACAATGGACAGTAAAAATTAGTAAGGGTGAAATGGACACCAAAAAAAAATAGCAAGAATGGAAGTGGATTCATCCTTGCTTAAACTTAAAAAATAGCGAGGATGAAGCTGGATGCATCTGATATAAATTAAAAGCCTGGGTAGGATAAAACTATTTACATCCAGGCTATTTTTACATTCTCATCCATTTTTAAATAGTATCAAATTTTACATGTCTTTTTCACAGGAATTATTGATTTTGGTTTATTTAACCGATTTTATGTAGACTAAATAGTCCTCACACTGACAAGTGCAACGGCGGCCACCATCATTTATTCATAGTGATGCACCTTGTTGGTGGCACCATCCCTTGGCCCAGGGGTGATAGTAGTGGTTTGATGTTTCATCGTCACTGTAATCCCAACTACGAGCAAGTCGTATCAAAGTCGTGAGCTCAAGTTACTAATTCCGTTAAAACATACTCCCTCCAGATTTCTTTTTAATGAGGTGATTTTGTTTTTTTGAGAAAATTAAGGAAATTAAGAGAGTTAATCATTGAAAGTGGTCCTCATGATCTTTCGATAAAAGAAGTGAAGTGAAATGGTCCCCATGACACTTGTCGGAATAAGAAATAAAGTGAAATGGTCCCATGACACTTGTCGTCAAAAGTTAAGAGAAAAGTGGTCCCAGAAAAATAAAGTAACATTTGACTTTCCCAATTAGGAAACCAGCCTATTTTTTTGTAACAAATGGCTTCTTTTAGATGTAAAATTAAGTGGTGGTTTTGTATGGGAAATTTGGTGGTGGTGGAAGAACCTTTCGATTAAATCGATCTAGCATAATGATTTCTCCTCTCAAAACAATTATGTAGCCAGCAGGCACCTTACACTTCTTGTGGGCTTGCATTTGGTTAAAAAGCATATCAATATTTTCACCTTGGAATTTCTCCCCATTGTTTGAGACTATCTCTAATGGAATTCCAGATCTGCATACGATTTGCTCAAAGATGGTTTTTAGTATGTTCAAATAAGATTAGTTACCATAACCCGTTATTTACTTGCATTCATAAAAGGTAAAAAACATCTGATGTAAGCAGGGTGTAAATAAATGTTGTTTATAAAGAAAGAGTAACCATTTCAGGGTTTCATTCTTCAATTCACTTCACTTCGTTAAATCTCTTCTACAGTGAGAGACTAGGGTTTTTGGCAGCCATTCTCTCCCTTCTTAACTGCTTTCTTAGATCTGGTTTCTCCCGTACTGATAAGCGGCTTTCGGTTTTACTCTTATTTGAGTTCTATGTTTTAATCTTTTGTTTAAAAATAACTCTTTGTTTTACTCTTCTCAAGATGGAAACAAACAACAAATGGCACTTTCTCCACGGATGTAAAGCGGTGGTTTTGTATGGGCTTAGGGTGGTATGGTAAGAATTCCTTTCGGTTTCGATGCCGGCATAATGATTTCTCCTCTTTCGAACCATTCTGTGATGTGTTCAAGGCCCGGTACCCGGCCCCAATAGGAGCGGGTAAATTTTATTTGCAATTTGTATTAAGCCGATTCTCAGTGAAGTTGAAAATGTTTCAGACTTTGTTTACAAACTACTATTATCATTAGATTTGAATTGCTAGATCGAGTTAAGGCTTACTTTAAACAAACAAACTTTGTCGATTTTGAACCATGAGATGAGCATCTTATTTAGCTTATGCACTGGCACAGGATACTCGAGACAAAATGTACTTGTGTATTTATGTTGTTGATATTTGATAATCTTGTTGGAGAAAATGAGTTTTTAATGTTTTGATTTTATGGTCTTGGTGGAATGGAACTTAGGACATTTGG